>JAAGNO010002109.1:42851-85733 GCA_033439905.1 Ceryle rudis
GGTAGAAAGGCCTTTTGGAACAGGAAGTGAAGCAATAAACTAAATGTCAATCCTGCCCCCTGCTCCATTCTGGGGCGACGCCCCCCCCCCAAGCAGTGCTGGGTCCAGCTCTGGAGTCCTTAGCACAGGGGAGACAGGGACCTGTTGCAGTGGGGCCATAGGAACCCCTCTGCTGTGCAGCTAGGCTGAGAGAGTTGGGGCTGCTCAGTCTGAAGAAGAAAAGGCTCTGGGGAGAACCTATAGCAATCTTTAAATACTTAAAGAGGCATACAGGAAAGCTGGGGACAAACTTTTTAACAGTGCCTGTTGCTACCAGACAAGAGGTGATGTTTTTAAACTAAAAGAGGGAGATTTAGACTAGAGAGAAAGAAGAAATGTTTTTACACTGAGGGTGGTGAGACCCTGTCCCAGGTTGACCAGAGAGGTGGTTGATGCCCCATCCCTAGGGACATTCTGGGTCGGGTTGGACAGGGCTCTGAGCAACCTGCTCTCGTCGAAGATGTCCCTGCTCACTGTGGGGGGGTTGGACTAGATGACCTTGAAAGGTCCCTTCCAACTCAAACTGTTCTATGAAAATACAAAATAATCTTTTTTCCCCCCACGTTCAGAATGAGTAGCTTAGACTACAGCTGGCAAAGAAAAGATAGGCAAAGGAATAATGTATTGTAGAAGTCAAGATGAGCCTACTGCTCACAGAAAATGTGTTATTGAATGCCTCCCCCCTTCTTCCCGCACCCTGGCTTCCACCCTATGGAGCCCTCCTTGTCTGCATGCAGCAAGAGGCAGGATTTTGGCCTGTGAACATGACGTCTTTCCTATGCCAACCTTCAAGCGTACAGATAAGAAGTCAGTGGTATCATTGCATTATTCTTTCAAATCACAGGGGGAATGTTTCACAAGTATCTAAACATATATGTATTCCTAGTTCCAAAATAATTATACCTACAGGAAAATGGAGTGATCGGTGTAGATTTTCACAGAACAAGTACATATTTTTGCTTTGCAAGAGGAAAACATGTTTTCTCATTAGAAATGTCCCGTGTATCTCTCACTACTACAGCAAAATTTCTCAGCAGAAAGGTTTGGTGAGACTTTCTCACCTACTCTAGACATAAAACTGGATTTGCTGCTATGTTTCACCAGTAACTTATTTCTCCAGTGATTCCCTTACACCTGTGTTGGAGACTGGGGCCCTCTCAACAGGATTCTCTTTTGCCACTGTCCCAGAATATATCTTCTCTGGCTCAGTGATGCCTCCTCAGACAACAGTGTTAGGTCAGATCAGAGCTGGTACTGTGGTAAATGTGTGCTGGAGAAGATGGGAAGGAGATGGCCTCCAATTGACTGCACACAAAATACTAAATGACTCTAACAGGAACAAAACCAGACCTTGATTGTGCTGCTCCGGTACAATTTGAAGTTTGTCTTATAATCCAAGGCTCCTTCTCCCGCAGCTATAATTACTTGAGTCATGGTTCATTAATATCTCTGCCTGATACATGATGCAAGGGCCATAATTACAGCTCGAGACCTCATCCTGTATCATTAGCAGAAGCTTTTGCATTTGATGCTGAGAATGATTCAAGTGAAGAATTGCTTTCTGTGACTTGTCATAAATAAGGGACCATTATCATCAAAACCCCAGCCTTGATTTATATGGGCAGTTTGCTCAGGCTGCCAGGATTGAGCCTCTTAATACCTATTGTTACCAAGGGATTTTTGTGGAAGTTGATCTGGTTTAATCAAAGACTTACTGCTTCTAATAAGATTTAGGAAAGCAGAAAGAAACAAAAACAATCCCGTCTGAATGGAATTCTCCTACTCTTCGTGTTTTCTCCAGTCTTGGATTATTAATTGCTATGACTGTGATATGCTTTGATTTATTTAAATCAAAGCATGTCTCCTTGGCTTCGGTTGCTCTCAGTTTAACTTTAAATAGACATTGATACAAGACGCACTGATATAAAGAACATCTGGTTTTGATAAATGACATCCGGAGATGCATGGGACTACTGAACGCAGAAACACTACAAATATCTGCAGGTTACTTAGCATCATAATATGCACATATATTTTGTTCACAGTACCAAAAGGAAAACAAAAGCATGCATGAAAATTTCCACATGAACACCTGGACATCGTAAGAAAGAGAAAAGGCCTCTTGTAAAAGTTTATTAAACAATGACTGGAGGCTGAACCGCACACATACGAAGCCCCCAGATACTACTTTAGGCCCGCAAAAGACATTAAAGTGCACGTAATTATGGCTACATTGCAAAGAAACGTGATTGTTGTTACTTCCTCCTCAACTGGCTACCGTGAAATGTAAATTCCAAACCCACAAAACTACCTAAAGCACACTGAAAAAAAATCACTCTCCTGAAGCAGGAGCCCTAGGCAGTACTTTCCTCCACTGGCTCTGCAGCCCTGAAATAACTCAAGGCAGGATGCGTTCCCCGCAATGTCTGCTGAATGCAGCAAACTGGGCTGCTCTGAGTAATGGAGAGGACACATTTTCTGTCTTTAAATATCAAAGAACAGCAACCCAGTATTAAAATCGCTATAGATGGAGGCAGAGGGCTCATGTCCAGGATCTCCCACACTTCAGAAATCCCTCCCATGCTATAATGTGCCTCTGGCTTCCCCAGCACACACATGCTGAAGCACTGCAATGTCCAGCTGAGCCAAAAGAGGCTTGGGATATTTTGTCAGCTCCAGAGCCATGGCCAGATCTCCAGAGGTGTGAACAGTGACAGGCAGCGTAAGGAAGGATCAACCTGGAGTGTGCAGTTTGAAGGCAGGCCCAGAGTTATGTTTTTTGGTGCTGGCTCATGCCATCCTAACGCACAAATACTGCACCGTGCTTCTTTTGGCTGATGATATTGGAGGGGAGTCTGGGATAAAGGTAGTCTCCCGGCCATATAACTCTGACTTTAGTCTCAGAGTATTTTTCTTACCTTTGTATGTTGCAAAATGTTGATCAGACACAAAATTGAAATAGAGATAAAAATATATTGAATACACCTGGCTTTTCTCTCAGGCCTATCAGTTATATTTGCTTTATACAAAGCAACTGGCTTAGAGGAAAATCTATCCAACAGCCTAAACTGTCAGGGTTTCCCTGATTTTAGGAGCTGGAGTACAAAGGGTTAAGTCACAAAAGGTTATTGTGTTGGAATTTTTAATCCATAGCATTATTTCTTTGCTATAGAGTCTCTGGGGTAAGTGATCTAGTCACTGTGGATAATGTAACTCAAATACCTTCCTGCTGTTGCAGGCAGAGTAGAAACGCAGAAAGGGGGACACTGCAAAAGCACTCCCAGATGGTGCTGGTGAGGCATGAATTATTTTTTGCTAAACAGAAACAACTCCTTTAATCTGCAGGACACAATCAATAACTGATAAGGCTCCCAGGAGCAAGACAGGAAAGTTTCATGAGATAACCCTAGTAGTTCAGAAAGGCAAAGGCTGCAAAGAGAATGAAAAGGTGCCATAGGGTTCACTGCTCCTCACCCAATCCTCTCTGAAATCATGAAGCCTCAGTGCCATCGATTGACCAGATCATCTTCTGGAGAGCTGTTCAGGTTTTGATGCAGGCAGTGGTTTCTCTGAAAACCATTCAGTCTTTGAACTAATTAGCCTCCTTTATGAAGTTATTCATGCTATAAGCAAGAGGATCTAAATGAAGAGCCTCCTCTCTGAACGTCAGAAATGCACCCGAGGACGTGACTTACACACGCAATTAATAAATAAAAGGGAACCAAATCAGGAAAACAGAACAAAATATTTTGGCTGAGGTGTTTTTACAATGCATTTACCTACCCACACTGTAAACAAATTCAGTGTCATTGGCCAAGTGCAAGATCTCATTATTTAAGAGCAGGTGAAGTGCTCTATTATCTTCTGTCCAGCTTTGAGCATTTTCTCCAGTATTTGATAGCTGGTGTAGTCACATAAAAATGTGTCAGGGTGCAAAGATGTTTCAGCTCATGTCACTTTACATACATTTGGCCAAGAACCACAAAAAGAGTTGGCTTTGTACTTTCAGACCATTAAACACCCCACTCCATACACTTATTTTAGAAGATAAAACTGAAGAGATCCACTTTTATCAAGAAGTGACTGAAATTGCTGCCATGGTGAGGGACACGCTGCAAAGTTGATGGGAACAGTGTCAGGTTATGGTCATAGTGGGTAGATTGTGGTGGGACTGTTCTGAGACAAGGAGGCTGCAGGGCAGTAGGAAACACTGTCTGTAAAACCCTGAAGCCCAAGAGTTTCCTAGCAAAGGCAAGGGATTAAAGTCATGCAGAGAAGGCTGAGCTTGCATAGGGGCAGCTCCAGAGCTGGTAACTTCCTTGGGCACCATCTAGCTTTGAGTCTAGGGCAGACAACATCCACTGATCCTAGGCAAAGGAAGGAGGGTTCTCATCATCTTGGGGATGGGGGAACAAAATGCTTCCCTGACTTTGAAGACGGGCCTGTGATCACAGCTGTTTGAATGTTTTTCTAGATGTACATATTCAAGGGGGTTTATCCCAGCACAGCCCCTGAATCCCAAAGACTAAGAGTAGCTTATCTCAAACCTTTCAACCAATTCCCATTAGTTCATTGTTCAGAAGGATTTTTAAAGGGGGGTACAGAGTCACACCAGCAACAGATTAAGGGAAACCACTTAAGACTCTTCCTGCAAATGGTAAAAGAAGGTTCCATCCTGTGAATTCTAACTTATTTTCTCTGCTAGGGGACTGTTTGGGTAGGTAGGGATTGTCGAGGATAACCAAACTAGCTAATCATGTGCTTACTTAAGGGCTTTGCTCAGTCAGAGGCTTAATGGACTCAGTAGCCCTAATGTTATTTAACCCTTTAGCACACTGTAAAGGAAGGTTGTGAACTGCACCAACCAGGGGTAAGAGACTAGTAGTGGATGTTCTGATGTCACCATCTGCTAGGCTGAGGCCCCAAGGAATGGGCCACAGTCTGGCTGAGCAACTTCTAATTGGGCTTGCGTGGCAGTCCCACAGATCATTAATTATCTGTGCAGCAGTCGCTGAAGGGCACGTTCCAAGTTAGAAACTGATGCTTCCAATTTGCTTAGAGAGATGGAAGCTGCCTTTTAAAAATACACTACAATGCAATCTCCTGCCAAAAGACTGTAGAATCACTGAATTGTTTTCGTTGGAAGAGGTCTTTAAAAGCATTGAGTCCAACCATTAATCCAGCACTGCCAGGTCACCACTAAACCATGTCCCTCAGCTTTGAGGAAATCAGCAAATCATGGTGTACCTGAGCCCAGTTACCCCTGCACATCATCAGGTCAACACAAAACCCTGACTGGATTAGTAGTCATTTCTGACAGCAGTTGACAGCAGATGCTGTTTTATTTGTGTTTGGCAAACTCCTTCCAGTAAGTTTATGCATGACAAATGTGATATCCGAACTCCAATTTGGGAACCCTGCTGTACTTGTGATGGGTTTCTGGGATTGTGCCATCTTCGATCATTTAGAGCTATGTGTTGTACCAGGACCCTGCAAAAGCACAAGACAACTCAATAGAAATGAGCACAGATGATCTGCATGTAGTGACATGTAAGCTATCACATGAACTCTTGCTGCTAGATGGTTTCAGTAGACACTAATCAAACCATATAAATCCAGTTCTGCGATTAGAAGAGCTGTATCACTGTACCAAGAATTGACTTCAAATGCCTCTAAAAGCATGTAGAAATCACCACTTCTGATGAGCAATTTCCACTATAGGAAATTCCACCATCTCATCCTCCTTTTTTCCTTCCCCTTGCAAAGGATAAAGCATTTTCTGGGTTCAGAAGTGTGCAGAAGCAGGGCTGCGGAGCCTGCACCACAGTAGTTGCAATGTGAAGCATTGTGGCAGGCAGGCTCCTTACAGGGCTAAAATTTTTCCTGAAGGCACATACAGAATAATAACTCCTGGGGATGGGGAGAGAGGCCCACTGACAGCGAGTGAGAGAGGAGAGGGTTGTGATGTGACTGGCTCCCAGCTTCTTTCAGAATCAGACATACAACTCTCAGGACCATTTACATCTGCGAATCTCACTACATGAAGACCCCTCACTCCAAGAAGGACACTGAGGGAGTGGAGTGTGTGGAAAGAATGATGATGAAGCTGGTGAGGAGTCTAGAGAACAAATCTTATGAGGAGTGTCTGGGAGAACTGGGGTTGTTCAGCCTGGAGAAAGGGAGGCTCAGGGGAAACCTTGTTCCCAACAACTGCCTGAAAGGAGGTTAGATTCAGGTGGGGTCAGTCTCTTCTCCCAAAGAACAAATGACAGGACAAGAGGAAACAGCCTCAAGTTGCACCAAGGGAGGTTTAGTTTGGACATGAGAAACAATTTCTTCCCCACAAGGGTTGTCAAGGCCTGGCCCAGGCTGCCCAGGGCAGTGGTTGAATCCCCATTCCTGGAGGGGTTTCAAAGCTATGGACATGTGGTGCTGAGAGACATGGTTTAGTGGTGACCTGGCAGTGCTGGGTTAATGGTTGGACTTGATGTTTTTAAAGATCTCTTCAAACCAAAACAATTCTATGTTTCTAATTAGATTGAAAGCAAGGAGATATCTGGTGAATACAAGCACAAAAAAAATCCTAGTGCTCTGCCTCTCTGCATTCACACATTGCTAAACTTTACACTTCTTGTAATATACTTTTTTTTTTTTTGTAATAAGCCCTCAAACTAAATAGAAGGAAAGAATTTTTTTTCAGGATTATTGCAAGAAGGGCAGACTGCTGGACAGGACATCGTTTCCCTGCAGGATCCAAACCCTTTAAAAGGACACTGTTGTGTACAGCAGCAGTATTAATTTCTTATTGTACACAGCACTCAAGCATGTAAAGCACCAGGTACAGCCCAGGGCTTGAAGGATGTTCTGACTCATGAAAAACAAGTGAGGAATAATACCAAAAACACCAGAGTCAAACTATCACACGATGCTCCATACAACTTGTCTATATATAAACAGATGATCAAGTCACCCACTTTGAGTGTAAAGCTTCTCAAACTTTATGGCTTTAGATTTCTGTGTTTACAAACAAATACTAAGTAGAAAAATCAAATACTTGGCACAGGAAGAATCTGTGCTTTTACTCAGTAGCTGATAAACAGTATCACGCTAACCAACAAGATCCATTAACACTTCAAATACAAGCAAGGACTGATTTCTGCTTCCATTTCCATCAGGAAGTTTTTTCTAGCTTCAATGGAAACAACATTGGCTCTTCAATCTTTACATCACACCTGGGCCGTGAGACTGTTTCTTTCATACTGCCTGGTGTGGGCATCAACGGCAATGCAATCAAATTGGAAGCAGCCCTATACCAGTTCTCTCAGTGCAGTACATACTGCTAATCAAAAGGTCCTCCAAAAGGGGATGATCAGAGTTTCAAAAGAAACATTACATAGGAGAGGAAGGATGCTGTTCCTTGGTTTATCAGGTGGGGTACAGGGGAATATGCTTTCAAGACTTTCTGACAGGTAAGACATACTGTGCTGGATCTGGAAGGAAGAAACATGCTGGGTTTGTTTCCCAGCTCTGCTCACCTTCCATCCAGAGGCTGTCTGGCACTGTGCAGAAGGGCTGGCCAGTGAGGGTAAGTTGGACAGGCACCTGGCATCTTTGGTTGCAGAATCACAAACTGGTAGAGGTTGGAAGAGGACCTCTAGAGATCATCTCGTCCAACCCCACCCTGCTCCAGCAGGGTGCCCGGGATAGTACTGTCCAGGCAGGTTTGGAATCTCTCCAGAGAAGGAGACTCCACAACCTCTCTGGGAAGCCTGGGCCAGGGCTCTGGCACCCTCACAGCAAAGAAGCTTTTCCTGACGTTTAGATGGAATCTTCTGTGTTCCAGTTTGTGCTGACTGCACCTGTCCTGTCTCTGGGCACCATTGACCAGAGTCTGGCTCCATCCTCTTGACCCCCACCCTTTTAGTTAAAAATAAGTATTGATAAAATCCCCAGGTGGGCTGCACCCTTGCTGCAGTCCTTTCTGGAGCACTGATGTCACCCTTTACTGTCTACATCCTCTACCAATAACAGCACGTGCAACCAGCATCTTCTTCACTGTCCAAGTTAGACAATTATCACCACCACTGTACAAGATTCCTGAAGTATTGACAGGGCAAAATTCCTAGTCCAGGCCCTCTGATAGGGGAAAAAGTCTTGGCTAGAAATTATCTTTTAGGGGTTGCGTCTCTATAGCATTTTTCCTTCCCAAAGCTGCTTTTCTACTGCACTGTTTTTCTACCCAAAGTGCTGTGAGGGTGAGGCACACAACATGGGGAAGAACTTTCTACAGGTGACACTTGAGATTCTTCATGTGGAAATTAAAGCTAGCAAAGATTAGTTCCATGAACCAGCACAATTTTCCTAGGGCTACTCTTGTTAGTTCTTTCTTTTCTTGTAGCCTGCAGTGCAGACATAGCAAGCCATCATCTCACTGGCAGTGAGAATTGTAGGGATGAGAGGAAAGGGAGACAAGGAACGTTTAATGCTGCAACCCTCCTCCCCACCTCCAAGCTAATTCAGTGTGGGCTTCTTTTGATCAAAGTTCCTACCCCACAATATATTGTAATTTATGTGTTGGAGGCATACAATAATGCTGAGCTAATGTGGTTTTGTACTTAAGCAAACATGTTTTCAGGGTTACTAATGCATGACAGAAAGTGCTGGGTTGAAGTCTTTCCTGAATTAGAAAAAAGAAAACCATCTCTTTAAAAGGAGCAATGTGTTTCACTGACAGTATCAGAAAGTCTGCAAATCACTATCTTAGTCTTTGATAAGGCACTATTTTTTGTAACTATGAGGCTGAGGACCAAGCATCTCGTTACACCTGGGCTCTTCTGCAGAGCATGCAGCTACTGCCTTTGAAATTTTTATCCTCTTTCTTAGAGAGGACACACTCCATCGCAGGTCTTAGGAACATAAACCACAAACATCCCAAATAGATTTTAAACGATGAGAAAGCACATAAAATTTTTTTTTGGTTGACCATGAAAGAACAAACAGTGGTGTTTACTGTTAGGGGAAAGATGCAAATAAAATACTATTACTTATTTTTCTATCTAGAGGAGTCTCAGCATGTTTTAAATCTGCCCGTACAACTGACTGATAATACATCATTAAACTAAAAACACAACTTCTTTCTCTTCTGAAAAGATCTTTTTGTAAGATTTCTTTAGAGACCTGTTTGGGTAGGGGACTTCAGCAGCTTGCACAGCAACAATGACACAAACCCCAAACCATTATCACTGGTGGTGCTTTCCTACCATTCCCTTAAAATGAGATGAACTATAATAATGATTTTGTTTGATGTATTTTTATTGTATGTTCTGAAGGATCTCGTCTGATAAACTATCATGAGAAACGGACCTTCCACAGCATTTCCTAATACAGCACATGGTTTTGATCTATAAAGTAAACCACAATAAGAAAACCACGTGTTAACAGCGTGGGAACACCAAGAAGAGAGACCTTTCTTACTGTGTTTTGAACATGATGAGATTTCTAGATAGTTGTGTACTGCTGACATCTCTTTCATCAGGGAGACAGATCCCAGAGCTTAGTCAGAATAACAAAAGCGACACGAACCAGGAAAGATAGAAAATGGAGGAGGGGAGATGGTGAATGGAGATAAGCTGCTGAGGTGCACGGATATTCCATAGGTTTATGGGAGAGGATAGTACCTTGAAGGAGCAGTTCGGAATGGAAATACAGATGTATTCCACAAATCTCAGAGTAGAAACTTAAGTGGCAGGAGCTCTACTTCCACAGAAATATGACAAACCCTGGATTTCATTAAGGATGCAGATATCCTGGTGCTGACAGGAATGCTGCAGACGGTACCCACAATACCTAAACAAAGTACTGTTCTCCTGGTCTTGAGTAACACTGCAATCCTGCCAGCACTCAGCACCTGCAAGCATCTTCACTGGTGCCAACATTACTGGTCCAGTGAGAGTTTCCTGCAGGAAAGAGGATTCTTAAGAAAAATAAATAAATGGGAGGACAAGAGCTGACAGAGTGCTCCGTGACTTCTTGGGTAACACAGAGAAGAGGAAAGGAGAACTGCAATCTGCTGTCTCATGCCAGGCAGTATTACACAGAACCAGGAGGCAGCGAATACAAAACAAGCCAAGGAGACGCTGTGTCACCACATCCCATCAAACTGTGAAACTCCCCGCTGCAAGAGTGGGTGCTTGAGCCTGCATTCAAAAGCATTAGACTGTTTGAAATACAAGTCCACCTAGTGCCAAAAGAGCACTGACAGCTTAAATCCTCCAACATCCAAATCTCCAGGGGAGAGTACATTGAGCAGACAGTGATACTTCTCCAATCTGATTTTATATTCTTCCCTATATTCACTGTGGAAGGCAGGACAAATGCATTTGACAGACAGAAATTACTTTGTAGGCTTATTTTTATCTTGCCTCCTAAGCCTAATTGTGAAAACAAGTTACAGCTCAAAATCTGCAGATATGGAAAAAAAAAAAGGGATGTAAGGAAAATATAGTGGGTGATGGCCAAGACAAGATCAACCAGACCTTCCTCCTGCACTGCTCTTCTGACACCAGTTCTGGCAGGTAATCATCTTGTGACAACACAAAGCCTCATATAAAAGGTAAGTACTTTCCTAAACACACATACACAAAATACAATCACATTATGCAAGTAGATGAACACAATATTTTCTACTGCGATCGAAGTGAATGAATTCAACAGGTTTCACCACAGTAAACAAAAGTATCTCCATGTAAGCACACGCTTAACATTTACTAAGGCACTTAAAATGAGATGTGTGCTCAAGAGCTGTTACTTGTCCTGAGAAGCAGGCTGAAAGCACCTCCCTGAGCTGGGAGTTTGCTGCATTGATAGTCAGCTATGCAACCGGAGAAAAGAGGAGTAAAACCTAAAATAGATGCACGCGCACACAAAAATGCAGAAAGAGCATTTCTTTTTATGTCTGTCTGCTAAGCTTAGTGGGCTTTCTTGGCTAAGTCTGAGCTAAATATTACTGAAAATAGCATAGTACTGTAGTTATTTCAAAGCACTGTCTGTATTTGTTCTGTGCACTGGGTGGGCAGGAAGCTTCATTTCATAAATCACTTTCAACGAGACAGTAGGCTATAAAAAGGGAGGGTTTTTTTTCCCTTTAGTGTTTTTAGTTCTGAAAGTTCTGAAGTTGCACAGCCTACATACTGGGAAAAAAATTAAAAAAAAATGTTTCTTACTGCTCTGCAGACCTTGTCTCACATACAAGAGACCTGGGGAGATGCTGGACAGGCACCCTCATGCTCAAAGGTCACCCAGGTCACGTTGCTTAGACTGGGCTAAAACATTTGTGACAGAAATGGCTGAAGCATCTTCTCATTCCCAGCCCCATGCAAAGCCCTTTGCAAGCAGTTTGAGACAGCACTACCAGCCTAAGGAACCTGTCTGGTGGAGTAGTTGCCCAGAAAGAAAATGGGTTAATTTTCAGAGGTGTCTCCTGATACACTCTGGGGTATGTTCAAGCAGGATGGAACAGTAGGAGGAAGAGTGTGAAGAGGGGAGGGGTAAACAGGTGGAAGAGCCTACTTACTCTGCTCCAGAGTGACTTGTTAAAACTTTGTTCCAGTTTGCTTTACACTCAAACAGGAGCCAACTCTGTATTAGGTTGCTCCTGGTGGTAGACATTAGGAACAACAAGATGAGAGATAGAGAATCACCTGCCCTCAGCAAGGGGAAAGCTGCTGCCTGGTTCAGGCTCACCAAACCATGACTTTTCCCACTTATATTGCAAAAATTGGAGTTCTGCACACCAGTACCTAAAACATGCCCTGCAATTTTGGTGCTAGCTGGACCTGGGCTTCTAAAGTGCTGAAGGAGTAAATGTCACTAGGTGACTAGTTTTCATCTGGGTCGGTTGTTTCTCCCCATTGCCAGCAAAACTTCCACCAACAAGGTTTAGGAAGAATGGCATGTTCATACCTGCCCTCACAAATCATCTGCTCCAGCCTCCATCTCAGACTGTCCCCAGAACTGAAGATCTCAAGAAAACACAACCAGCAGTTTTAGTATTTCCTTGGGCTATCCTCCCAAAATTTTGGAATGCCACACCTTAGAAGTTTTCTCAGCTAACAGTCACACGCCACAATGCCAACAGGGTGAGGAAGGGGATTTACCCCTCTGCTCCACTCTGGCGAGACCCCACCTGGAGAACTTTGCCCAGCTCTGAAGTCCTCAACACAAGAAGGACATAGATCTGTTAGAATGGGGCCAAAGGAGGCCATGGTAATGATGTAAGAGGTGAAACCTGTCTGCTGTAAGCAGAGGCTGTGCTGGGGGAATGCAGGCTGGAGAAGAGAAGGTTCCAGGGAGACCTTTCAGTACTTAAAGGGACCTTTCAGAAAGATGAGGACAGACTTTAGCAAGATCTGTTGTGACAGGGCAAGGGGTGATTGTTTTAAACTAAAAGAGGAAAATTTAGATTGGATAAGGAAGAAATTTTTTACTCTGAGGGTGGTGAGACCCTGTCTCAGGTTGACACCCCATCCCTGGGGACATTCCGGGTCAGGCTGGACAGGGCTCTGAGCTACCTGATCTAACTGAAGATGTCCCTGCTCACTGCAGGGGGGGGGTTGGACTAGATGAGCTGTAAAAGTCCCTTCCAACCCAAAACATCCTGTTGTAGACCAGCTCACATCTCCCACACTTGCAGTTGAGTCCCTGAGCCAGGTGAGCCTGATCCACTATCTGATATGAGAGCCACCACAGCCCTTCTCTGCATTTGAGGTCACGAGGCTTGGAAATGCTTTACTCAGCTACAGCATGTGGCCGCAGCTTCTGCCTCTGCTCTGGCAGTTGTGATATTAGACCAGTTGCAAAGTCTATCAGGGTTAATCTCATTTTCTTTTTTTTTTTTTTTTTCTCCTATGAAAGAACAGATTGTTTCAGTTTTGCTAGAAAAAGCTGTTCAAAAGGGCTCCAGGAAAATAGCAGCAAACATACGATGATTTGTTTTAAAAGCAGGAGTCACCATTCTTATTACAATACAAACCCAGAATGTGAAAGTGTAAAATATGGTTGCTTAAAAGTAGTTGAAAACACTCTTCAGGCAAAAACCAACCTGCTGAACTAAATACATATGCAGAGTTATGATACTACCTATATATTTAGAAGGAAAGCTAATTAAAATTTGTATCCAAGTTAATTCAAGTTGCTTTGTGAATTACGTGTAGTGTTGCCCTTTAAAATATTTGTTTTAATCCAAATACCAATTTTTAGATAGGAATTTTGGAACAAGTAAGCAAGACAATCCAAAATGTTGTCCGTGGGAAAGCATGACTCGTACTTGAGAACATTTTGCAGGCAACCATTTCTCTGTACCATTTTGTGGACATCAGAAGAGAGGTAGTGGCCAAACACTTAACCTAAATTCTTTTCAGATGTGCTGATCATATAACCATAGAATTGTTTTGGTTGGAAGAGACCTTTAAGGTCATCAAGTCCAACCGTTAACCTGGCACTACCCGGTCACCACTAAAACATGTCCCTCAGCACTACATCTTCACAGCTTTTAAATCCCTCCCTTGGCCTTGTTAAACCTCATGCCATTGGCCTCAGCCCATCGATCCAGCCTGGCCAGATCTCTGGTCAGCATGCATTCTGTTTTTCAAATTGACAGTACTCCAGTGTGTAAGATAACTTGCGGAGTTTATGGTGGTGGAGCTCATGGCAGGTTATGGACCTTCAAGTTTAGATTAGTGCTTTGTATTATCCATCAGAGTAATTCTTTTTCAAGAATTCTCAACCGAACAAATTAATTTTTTTTTTCCATTATCCATCAGAGTAATTCTTAAACAACCAACACCAATGAATATTAGCAACTCCAAAGTTTTTCCTAACACATGGTGGTACTCCCTGACCCCAGACAGTATTTCAGTGTTTCTCCTCTGTGCTTCAGCTTTCACTCCAGTGGATCAGTTGATATTGCCATAGAGGAGAACATCAAATATGCTTTTTATAGGCAGATTAAATATTTTAAATTTTCCATGCCAATTAAGATGAATCATTAAACTAAGCCTGCCTGCTGCACTCTGTTAGTCTCCCCTGTTAAACATTCTCTAGCTACTTTGAGCTCAGTACATTTGTCACTGGATTTCTACAAACTGCTGAGTGTTGAAGTTTGCCTTAAAACTGCCTTGCAGTCGCACCAACCACACACAATAATGCTAACCATTGTAATCTGATTTACCAAAAATGAAAACGAGCTATCTGGAAACTTGTTCTAGTGGTGCTATATTAACTTAAGTTCATTGTGGCTCATTTTATATCACTTTGATCTGAAATAAAATAAAAATCTTTGAAAATCAAAGCCAGGAAAAGTTTGCCCCAAGCCAAGGTTCTGAAATGTGGAAGTATTGTTTCAAGCTGAGTTATAAGTGGCAGAAGTTCTCCATTTTCCACAATGGTGTAAACAGTTAGTTCAAGAGTGTTGTTGCTATTGTTACATATTTAAAGCTGACACTTGCTATATAGATGTATATCACATTTCAAAAACAACAACAACAAAAAAGAGCTCTGCATGTCAGACACCACCACTTCAGCTCTTCTGTCTTTTAGACATGGACTTCAGACCCCAGAAGAAGGTGTGCAAGACTGCAGGTATATAATACTTTGCATAGTAAGTGCGTGCCATAATGTTGATGAGTGGGAGCTATTTTTCCCTTACTCTCCCCAACATGCCAGAAAAACAGATTTACAGGCTGAATTTTAATGTGTCTGCGAAGTCAGACATTCACTGTACCCCACAAAGCTGTCAAGTTTCAAGATGGGGATATACTCCACTTCAGCCAATACTTTATTCTGTTTGAACTCAGCTTGGCTGTAACCCTTCCCTTAAAACCACCATTGCCTGAGAAATGGTGCAGTCTGGAAAACCTACACATTTTTATCTTGGACATGTTATATTGGACTTAATCAGAATTAGTGGGAATCACACAAACTCTGCAAAAGATCTTTAAAGCAGTACCAGTGAAAGCTGTCTGCTGAGCCAGTCTTGCAAAGCACATCAGACTGAGAAGGTGTTTCTCAAATGTTCTCAGGCAGCAACTTTTGCTGGCCAAATTACCTGAATTTAAAAATTAAGAAATATATCAAAGAGCTGATACTAAGGGAGCTGTAAATCCCCTCCCGGTCCCTAGCTCACCAGCAGCAATAGTACCTGTAATACATGTATTTTTAGTAAAATAACCTCTAGGCCAGGATGTCAAGAGTGGCCCACAAGTTAAGGGAAGGGATTCTTCTCTGTTCTGCTCTGGTGAGACTTCATGTAGAGAAGTGCTCCCAGGTCTGGAGGCCTCAGCACAGGAGAGACAAGGACCTGTTGGAGCAGGCCTGGAGGAGGCCATAGAAATGATCTGAGGGCTGGAACCCCTCTGTTGTGACAACAGACAGAGAGTTGGGGTTGTCCAGCCTGGAGACGAGAAGTCTCTGGGGAGACCTTATGGCATCCTTGCACGATCTAACTGAGATCTACATATCTCAGTTAGATACTGCAAGTTAGATACTTTAAGTACTCTTTTTAGCAGAGTATGTAGTGATAGGGTGAGGTGTAGTGGTTTCAAACTGAAAGAGGGTAGAGTCAGATGAGCTATAAGGAAGAAGTTCTTCACTGTGAAGCTTCCCAGAGAGTTGTGAATGTCCCATCCCTGGAACTGATGAAGGCCAGGTTGGATGGGCCTTTGAACAACCTGGTCTAGTGGGAGGTGTCCCTGCCTGTGACCAAGGGATTGTAACTAGAGATCTTTAAGGTGCCTTCCTACTCAAACCATTCTATGATTCTATGCTGTTCAGTGCATCCCATGTTCAGGTACATGGAGAAACATGCTATTAGGTCTTAGTCCAGCCTCTCATTGGAGACATGGATTGAAGCTGGAAGATAGCAGACAGATACAAACCAAATGAAGAAATCTGGTGACTGGAAACTAGGCCAAAGTCTTGCAAAGAACTAGCAAGTGAGGTGAATCTGGGGACCCCAACTGAAGGATGTCATAGGATAGCAGGGCAAGGTGCCAGGAGCTCTGAACACTGAGGTGTGTGGCATAGGCAAGTTCCACCCAGGAAATGTGATTTGAGTCCCTCAACAGGATAAAACATCTTCTCTCAGGGAAAGTCAAGAGGATTACAGCTTCTCTCACATATTCTCTGCCCAGGAAGGCTGTAAGGAAGCCTTCATCTTTTTTATGAGGAACTATGAAATGATACGACAAACAATTTAACCAGATAAGTGATTGGGATGTGGCTTTAGGAAAAAACAGCACCCCTCCCATGCAGACTCCAAAGAAATTGTGTTTACAAGCTGTATGCTGAGCTCCCCTCTGGCTTAGCTGGGTGGAAGATGATGACCAGTCTGGACACACAGTAAAAGGAAATGCAATGTGTTATAGTGCATAGCTTTTTTTAGGCAAGATCGATTAGATGAGGCAGACAGAAAGGTGACATAACTGACTGGAGTGGCTTGGTCATCTCTAAATCTCTATTTTATAACTAGTTTTAGCAGTACCTTTGAATTTTTTATTTTTTTTTTCTTTCTATGCCTGATATAATTTTCCCATAGATAGTGCCAAGGACCTACAAAGGATAAAGAGAAAGGGACTCAAATCATCTACATAATTCATTCTGGAAATGCAGGACTAGTCTAGAAATCTGCATCTTTCAAGTCTGCTAACCCATTTGCCTTTTTTTGGAACCTGCCAAACCAACATCTGCCTCTTGGTCCTTCGTCCAGCATTTCACACATCTTAGGAAGACCTCGTGCACCTCAGAAAACTTCCATTTTCATTTCAACCCAATTTAAGTTACTGAGCAGCTAGCTGTAATTTATCAAATAACACTTTCCCTGTAACAATGACATCTTCCAGGCATCCCTAATCACCCACAGCTTCCTAACAAGAGGATCTTAGCTCAAGATACAGATTTCCACATTAACATGTGTCTCTGCCAAAAATAAAGTTACACTAAACAAGCTTTTGAGAATCACCCTCGGGACTTGGGGCTCACTTCTAACTTCTAGTGGGACTTGGGAGACAAATAGGTTTAGAAAAAAAAAAAAAATCTCAATTTTAAGTGTTTGCTCCCATTTTTTTATTATTTTAACTTAACTGAATGACCAATGAGCTTTAATGTGTTTTGCAGCTTAGCTTGGTCACACTATTCACATTCTGATGAGCTAGAAGACCACCATTATTTCTTCTGCAGCACAGCAATATTTTAAGCAGAGCTAAATGCTTATTAGGGTGAGTAAATGACAACACAGCCGCCTGCTTATGTTTCTCACAAGACAAAACAACACAACAGCAAATTATCTGTTGTATTTCCTGCTAAAACCCATGAAAAAATACCACATGTACGTCCTGCTAAACCTCTTTAGAAAGAGTTAAACCGACCTTTAAAGTTGCTGGTACTCCTGGGCAGATTCTGCTCTGGGCTACAACAGCTTATGAAAGGAGGACAGCAGCAAGCAGAGTAGAAAAGAAAGCAAAAGGACAGGGAGGTGATGGAGAGATGGAAGAGCTGTGAGGCAACACATTCTGTAAACTGTTTCCTTCTGTGCCTTGCTGGAAGGTATAATCAGTCATCTGCTGCTCGTTTTTGTGTGTATAGCCTGGGTGTTTTTTTAACTCCCATCACAATCCCCAAAGACTACTCTCATGGTTTTACTTTTTTTGGTGGTGAATAGTGTATGTTTGTGTAAGGGGTGTCAGGGGACTGAAATTGTGATACCAACTAGCAATTTGGGTGTGTGGGTGAAAATTAACTGTTGTAGTTGGTTATTTTATGGGCCCAAAATATGGCTGTTAAAAACCCCAACATTCACCATATGAGCTTTCTGTATCCAGACCATAAAATGTCTGGGATACATAGACGGGATCCAAGCCGACTTCCTGCCATGAAATTGTGCTTTACTAATGATCACTCCAGCCTGTTTTCTAAACTTGGAGACCTCTTGTTTTCCCCAGAGGATATTATATTGTTTGTCTTTGGGGAAAAAAAGTGTTTGTGTGCTACAATTATGAAGTTTATAGAACTTAAAAATTCACCTGAAATGGGACTACTACTTTATACACAGTTCAGCTTGGGGGGGGGAGGAAAAAACCTACATTTGAAAGCTGCAAGAAAGCTCAAAGGTAAGGGATTATTTAAAAAGCTAGATGTCTATCAAAAAATATATTTCAACTCAAAGCTGGAAGTTCTTTACTACATGCATTTCTATCTCCTCCCACCCAGGGCTCCAAATTTTTTTTCTCAAGTGCAGTATTTCCCTAGCATCCCAAAATACAGCTTTTCTAAGTTCATTTTTAAAGAGAATATATGATATTTTTAGTATTAGGACAGGTTTTGATACTGCTCTGTTCAGTAAAGCATCTGCAGAGAGGCTTCTGAAACTGTATCTCCAGTACCTGATGCCTTTGCAACATAAAGATCCCAGTACAGAGGACTCAAGCTATATGTAAAAAGACTTCATAGAAAAAAAAAAAACAAAAAAAGATTAAACTGAGATGCGATGGAGAGAACATGCATTTAAAAAGTGCACTGAGTAAGAGGTTTTTATTTCCTCATCATCCTGGTTAGGATTCTCTGAGCTCTCTGAGTTTCTCTGAGCTGCCTTTGAAGAAGAGTAATTTTTAAGTGCATCTGCCTGGGTGATGGTAGAAGGCTAATAAAGATGGATTTGAAAAAGGATGGATTAGCCTCATCATCAGGAAGGTACACATGTACCTCAAAGATATCATTACCAGGGGTTTAGGTGCCATCTGAAAGCTAACCAATCTTTTAATCCTTTTGATTAATCAGAATATTTTTCTAGAAGAAGCAAGCATGAATCATATTTGGATTTCATCTCAGTGAGGGTTTTGAGGATCAAAGCTGGGAGTTTTTGGGTTTCTTTGGAAGGGAAAGGCATTGTGATTAGTGTTGTGCATGCCTCTGACTATTCCAACGCAGAGCAGGAAACGGGTGGCAGCAGCCACAGTGCATGAACTGCAGAAAAGAACAACTCTTCTTAGTCCTGTTCACCTGTTTAACTGTCACTATCTGAATTGCATTGGCTCACATGTGGGAGTGTGACTCAGTCTCACACAAGGCTCTGGAAAACCTGCTTCCCAGGGCAGTTACACTTGAGGAAGGTAAATGTTTACCAGCAACATATAATTCAGGGGCAGTTTAGATGGGATTTTTAATTTGGTCACTCCCTCTACTGGATGTTTTTTGCCCAGGTCTTATTCAGATGGTGATCACATTACCAATTAATTAATAATCAATCCCCGTAGGGTTGGGGTGGATTTTTTTTAATAATTTCTTAAAAGACAACAAAATCACATTTAACTATTTTTTTCCTAGCTTTCAGAGTGCAAGCCATGCAGGGCTGGCAGCAGGCAATGAAACACAGGGTAACTGCCATGCAGCCTGTCATGACTCATATCCCGACACATAGGCGTGCAGTGAGAGATGGTCCATGCCAGTTAAGAGAAGTCTGAGGCCATGACACCTCTGCAAGAGTCTTTAAAACAGCACCTTATTTTTAGCTTCACGGTGTCTGCTTTGGGGCCACATGCTGTCAGGATGCTAACTCAGTTTACTAATGGGATTTTTAAAGCTAACTCCCAAATCCTTTAAAGTATTGTTTCATAAGAACCTGAAAATTGAGAACAGGGCATAGCAGGAAATATCCCAATAGGTTTTAGCTTAAGTAGCAGAGGTGATGGGATCACTATGAATTTCAGTAACCTATTCAGCTTTCAGTGCAAAAACCCAGCAGATTAAGAGTATTGCTCTGAAGGCTTTACAGTGCACGCATAATATTTAGTTTGGAGATGTCTTGGCTGCTACCATTTACACAGAGCCAAAGGGTAAGAAAACGTAGTTCCAGCATATTT
The DNA here is from genome assembly GCA_033439905.1 of Ceryle rudis. NCBI lineage: Eukaryota > Metazoa > Chordata > Aves > Coraciiformes > Cerylidae > Ceryle > Ceryle rudis. Next base: position 62,801 of record JAAGNO010002109.1, read on the forward strand.
TGCTAGGGAAGATTAATAAAAAGCAGAAATAACAGAAAGCTCAATGACTAGTCAAGATGTACCTCAGTAAATATAATTAATTCCTCGCTTCACTACACATAATCTCAGTAGCAGTGCGCGACTGATGCAAGAATATTTTCCTACCTTTATCTGCTATTGAAATGGAAAGACTGGGGTAATTCATGAAAATTTGTGATGAGAAATTATTTCATTAATTCAGATCATTAATTCAAAGCCTTGTCAATAGCAAAACTACTCAATCAAAACAGAGCATTTCTGCTGCTGCGATGTATTTACATTTTCGTTTCTTTGGTGGCTCTCCCTACAACATAACCATGCTCAGGAATTGCACGTCTCAAGCACCACAAGCTTTTCTTAGCTAGCTCTGGTTAAGCAAGGACTGTGTTTAAGCCAGGGACCAGCCTCTGTTTAACATGGGCAAGCATCCCAAACTCTCTTGTTTTCAGATTGATGGTGGAAATTTTCATCTCTCCTTGTCTGGGTTTTCTTCTGAGCTGCCTGTCACAGTTCTTATAAGACAGCAGTTTTCAAGTGGCTGGAGAAAGTCTGTTTTCCTTCTACCTCTCTCCATTTCTTCTACTGTTGCATTGCCACTCACTCTTTGATCTGGGGCATCATTACCTGGGAGAGGTTCTACCAGAATCCTGGGTCATCTAATCGGACAGCAACATGTTCAGGCTCTAACTTCTAGGAACAGGGTCTACATGTGAAGAGACCTTCTCTTGGCGAAGATAACCAGGCATCAACCACTTTAATTTCACATCATTTTAGAATGCCACCCTCTTGGAGGGATCCAAGTCCTGTATTAAACCAGTCCTTTATGTGTCAGGATGTTAAATGTGATGCAAATAGTTTGCAAGTTTGAAATTAGCAATAATTCAAATAAAAAAACTAGGCTTAGTTGTTCAGTAACATCGGGGTCACTAAAGAAACCTTTAATCTATGAAGTTTACACTGCATCACAGGCTCTATCTTGCCCGGGTCACTGCAAATATTGGACTTTCACAGAAGTAATTGGGAATTCTCACATTTCTATTAAATGCAATGTGCAACCTGCTGTGGAAAATCTGGGAAGAACAGTAAAACTGTTCCTGTCTATGCTCCCACTACCTTTTGGTTGGGAAAATTCTCAGAAATTGGGAGTTTCTAATAAGCTAAGCAAAAACTATTAAACAGCTGAAGTTGAAATGCAAACCCCCAAGCTGAACACTGAGGTGTTCAAAATATCATTAAGAGGTGGCTGGGGAAAAGAAAGACTGAAAACATTGAAAAATAGGAAACATGAAGGCAGCACTGTTATTTTAGATGTCTAGGAAAAATGTGATGGTATTTGTAAAAGCTGTTGAATTTTTTTTATTATTATTATTGTAGATCCCAATAACCCAACAGTATTGAAACTTTCAGAGAAAAATTGGAACCCACTTAATACTTCTTGATAGCCCTGGGAAACTGCATCCCTGGCATGCTGTCCTAGAAGGCATTTGCTCATATATTAGCTACAAAAGTCTGTGGTTAAAGGTGACTGAACAGCCTAAGATTTCCCAATTACACCACGATTATAGCAACATCCCAGCCAAATAACCTTCTGATGAATCAGCATGAAAAATCAGAAGGTCAAGTCCAAGCCCGTGGTGCAGGTGGAGCCCTGCTGTGACCTGACATCAAACAGGAATATGGCTGCTCAACAGGCTGGTTTGTTGCATATTTAGTAGCTGCAAAGCATATATAAGTTTTGTTATGACACTTCAAAACACCACCTGTACTACTTCATATTGACTACTGGAGCTTTAAAAAAAAAAGAGGCCTTGCAAGCTTGAGATGATCAGAAGAAAAGCCCTAAGTTAAACATGACACAATGCACAATAGCACTGGACTGCCTCAAAATGATGTGCGAAGTCAGAAAGACAAATAGCAGATAACCTCATGTAGTAGCTGTCAGTCAAATTGACTAAGCTTCATTTGAAGCCTCCAAATTTCTCTTGAGTCAAAATTTGATTTCACTACCAACAAGGGTATAAAATGCTGCACACTTGTTCACTGTCAGAGTTGAAGAACATCACCTGAGAGCACATGGTATGTTCAAGGATAATTCCCTCTTCCTTGTCCCCCAAATCATGGTGTTCTTACCTACAAAGCAAAGCAGCAACCCATGTGCTCTACCACAAAGAAAATGTCAAGAGAAAATTTTTCAGGTTCCCTCAGCTTTTATGACCTAGATCTGTTTTTAACAAAAAAATGCATACATTTCTTAATAAATACATTTCAGCCCCGCCCAGCTCACAGCATCCAGATCAGACACAGCCATAAAGGTCAACTAACATATGGACCAGTATTTTCAACAGCCTTTTGACTTCCAAAAAGTTACAGAATAAAGATATTTCAGGATTGGGTTTTTTGGTTTTGTTTGCTTTTTTCTTTTACTCCTTCAAATTGTTAAGAACCCCAAACTGAAAAAAAAGTGGTAAAAATGCATTGTGAACCATCAGGCCTAAACTCGTCTGTAAGCCCTAGTTAAATCAATTACATGGACTTTTTTCCTCTTTCCAGTGAAACGAACTCTCCAGGACATGGTGGATTTTTCATATGTACTTCCTCAATTATAAGAGTTTTCAGACTCCTTCATCTGTTCCCAGCTACATCCTGTCATTTCCAGTGCTGGTTGTTGCACTCTAAATCTGGTCAGCACAACTTACATGTACTTATCAGTGACTCATCCACATATTTGAAGATCTTAAGAATGAATCACATCTACATGTTTGCTGAATTCCTCCTGCTGCCTGTGAAGGAAGGCTCACCCTGACAGACTGTAGAACAGAGCTCAAGACAAGACAGACTTTGATGTTTAGGGACTTCATAGGAGTGTGAGCCCTCTGAAGAGAGGATTTAAAGCCATTTATTAAATCATGCTGACATTGTTGTCAAGCTCAACAACACCTTAACAAAACGCATCCTTCAATTGTTTGGGCAGTCACTGAACAAGACGTATAATTAAAACGTTGGTGTTTTGGTTTTGGTTTTTTTTTTTTTTTTTCCTGAAACTGGCATTTAAAATATGTTGTTGCTGCTGTTAGAATAGCTCACTGTCCAATCAGAGCAGAGGAGGAAGTGTCACTCAGCACAACAGGGCCACAGTCTGTGCATATAAATGGTCTCAAATCTTCCCTTTCAAACATCAGCTGACAAATCAAAATGAGAATGGGCTATGCAGCACAAATACCAGTTATATATTAAAGACTTAACACAGGGCTCCTGTCTACTAGCATCTGAGAGTTCCAAATGCGGAGAAACCACACCGAGCTAATGATAATTGATATCATATGGTCTTTATCAAAGCTTCCTCAAGAAAAGCAGCTTAAGGGAAAATCTGTAAATGTGTGTCTTGACCACAGCCTACCAATCTTCTTCCGCATTGGAGCCTTTAACTAATTTGTTGGGTTAATTACTAAGGCACAGGAAAGTTTGCAAGAGTGATAATTGCGTATTCTTTGATTACTGATCATTACATCAAGTAGTCTTTATTAATTAAAAATAAACCCCAAGCGTAACATATGAACCCAGGAACTCATCCTGTGCCTAAATCTGGATGCACAAGCCTCCTATTCCTGACTGACAGCACAAAATCATAGAAAAATCAAAACAACAGCCAAGTCCTAAAATAACTGGAATTGCTATGACAGGCAGCATACAGAAAGGGATTCAAAATAGGGGTTCAAAATTTTAGAGTATCTCACTTGAGGGACAGGTTTAGAGCCTTGTTAGGGAACTTCTAATGTGCCTCGTACTTGTATCTTTAATTGGAGGGGGTAGTACAGCCTTCTGCACAGTTCAGAGCTAGCGCCGGAGGAATTACCAGAAGGTCAAACGGAAGAGAGAGGCAGGGGGAGGAGGAAGTAGTAATTGTAGAGACAAGAGATGATTGTGAAAGTATTTGGAGGAGTCTGTGTGTCTGGCAAGATGCAACAGGCCAAGCTACAAACAGGAGGCAAGGCACTTACTGGAAAAACCTCTTTCCTCGCTCCCCTCCCAGCCTAGAGCAACATCAGTGCTAACTGTCCCCAGCAGCTGACAAAGCAACAAAGCACAGTAGGTAGTGGCTAATTAACTGCAGTGCCAGTGTAACGACAAGAAATACCAGCCATATGTACACTCAGGCAGCCATCACGCATGCAACTACAGATACCTCTGCTTGAAACGCCTTTGTTTTCCAGGCATTAACTGAGAAGACAACAGCAAACCACACAGTCAATAGTTGCACGGCATTGCTTACAGGAGGTCTCTGCCCTTTCTACTGTTTATACAATGAAGTGTCTTCTAAATGCCTCTATCATTCTGCAAGAAAGCTTGGTCAGAGCTTACCTAGGAAGCAGGCCAGGCCTTCAGCCACCAGCACAGCTTTTCATAGCCAGGAAACTAAACACATCTTGAAAGATAGATTCAGAGAAAATGTTCTAAGCAGACAAACTGACCTATTTTTTTTTTTTTCTAATATCTTATCAAGAGGAAGGAGACAAGGATGAACATAATGGAGGAGTTCAGAATAGAACCTGAAACATGTATGGGAAAGAAGAACTGGGAGTGGATGAATTGGGCCTTCTGTCACAGGCAACTCAAACTGCAAAAACCTCAAAGGTTAAAAAAAGATTGCACTAGAAAACAGGTGAAAGAAGAATTTGGGCAATAACATTACAGATGAAAGGATCTGAGGCACAGAGGTGGCGAGATAGCCCAAAAGACATCAAGAAAGGAAACAGCAGCATTTACGATGCTGTAGGATGACACCAGAAACTGTAATTTAAGAGAAATCAGGTGTTTGATGAGTATACTTCATCATAGCAAAGAAAAATGAATCCAGAGTATCATGGATCAAGGAAGGGGCTTGAATAAGGAGAAACTACAACTCCAAACACACACAACAGATAACTGAAGCAGTTACGTAGAGAGACAGAGCAAGCCAGGTACTGATGGTGGCTTATGAAGACACTGGTTTTATTTCAGATGCTCAATATCCAATCTGCCTGACTGGGAAAGAAGTGTTTGCCTGAGAGGAAATCTGGCATATCCTCAGCCCACTTCTACAGCAACCCTGATTACGTATTTCTTGGATTTCAAAGGATTCTCTTGAAGATGAAATGGACTTAATATTTTCAGCAGTTATGCTAAACATTGTTTACTAGTGTTATGTTATACCTGAGGAAGGTTCTTTACACCCCCCCAAGACAAGTTTTTAAATTATCACAACCTCCAGACCATGTAGTTAAAATACTAAATCTACTCGAGAATTTCTCCTCAGATCTCCGTGCACCACCTTGTTCTTACACATAACACAAACACCCCTCTGAAGAAACTATTGACATGCAATAAATAGGAAACTTGAGATGCAAAAGTTACACAGGGAGAGAGAATGGAGAGTTCCTTATGCAAGACAAAAAATTTGATTTGCAACATTTAGTTCTTTCACAGCTTCAAGAAAATAACACCACCATTTCAGCTCAAACCCCTATACTGCTTGGATTATTTTTCCTCTATTAAAAGGGAGATGGAATATAAACAAAGAAAAAAGGTGGTTTTTACTTGAATTTTTTTGATAGCTGCTTTAAGAGGAATTTCATTTTGCAAAGAGAGCATACAGGTATAATTAGTATATAACTAGTGTTAATAAGGACTTTTTTTGGTGTAACTTGTACCCTTCAATACAGCTACAATATCACTTTCTAACGCAGATCGTTTGCCAAGACAGACATCACAATCATAAGGAGAGTATCTTAAAACATTTGTCGTATTTTTAGAGTTGTGTTGTAAAATGCAAAGCCACAGCATTAAATCATAATTCAAATTTAAAGGCAAGAAAATTCAATAGTAAGTACTTTCTCCTGCAACTGCTCTGAGACTTGATATTCTGCTGCATCAATGTACAGACAGTATTTCACCTAATGGGTTTTTAAAGTGCTCACCAAATCTTAAAACACTTATAGATGTGCCAGCTTTTTGTTTGTGAGCCATTCCCACTCTGCAGTTCCATCACTCATGGGCATAAGATGCTATCAGGCTAAGACCAAACTTAGGAGATCTCGATCAGAACTTGGAAACTTGGTTACAAAGTGAAAATAAAAAACAACAATGCTGGCATTGAGCAGATGGTTTCAGTCAGCTTCTTTGCAAAGCTCCTTATTTCATATATTTCCATCACACAAGTGGTTTTTTTGACTGATGAGTCTTCCTATATGGTCATTGCTCATGCAGAAGTCACACCAGACCTCTGATTATCCCATCAGCCTTCTCTGGGTTTTTTGCAGTTCCCCACATCCTTTCAGGAATGAGTGAATGAGCATCGCATGGGCTGCTCTACACTGACCTACAACAGCTTCAGTCGTACGGTCATCTCTAGTCCCGGCACTTGATTTCATCCTACAACTGCTACTGCACTCTGCCAGCTTTGTAGGTCTTTTCACACGATATCATTTACTCTCAGTGTCTGTTTGCAGCCCATCATGGTTGGTCCTCAAGCCTATTCCCCTGAAAAGTTTAATATCATTGACAAACTTTGTCACCATGTGGCTCTCCCACTCATTTCACAGTACACTGAACAAATCCTCGCACAACCTGCCAGTGATCCATCTCCTTTCTGAAGGTTGGTTATTTCTGCTGTTTTCCCTGTCTTTTAACTAATTGCTCACCATATAAATACCTTCCCACTCATTCCACAGTGTCTTTAATTGGCAAACACTTCTTCCAAAATTCCATATTAACTGGGAGTCAGGACACTCACCGCAATGGAGGTCCCTGAAAAAAACCAAGAAATGTGAGACTTAACTTGCCTTTGCAGACACCCCACTGGCTCCTCCCTGATATCTCATAGAATCACAGAATGATTTTGACTAGAAGGGACCATTACAGGTGATCTAGTCCAACCTAACTGCAGCATGTAGGGACAACTGCAACTAGAACAGGATGCTCTGAGCCCTGGCCAACCGCACCTGGAAAATTGCCAGGGAAGGGGCATATTCTACCACCTCTCTGGGAAACCTGGGCCAGGGTCTCACCACCAACAGTGTAAAAAAATTCTTCCTTATATTCAGTCTAAATCTTCTCCCTTTTCATTTAAAACCATCACTCCTTGTCCTGTCACAACAGGCCCTGATAAAAAGTCTGTCCCCAGCTTTCTCACAGGCCCCTTTAAGTCCTGAAAGACCACAACAAGATCTCCCCAGAGCCTTCTCATCTCCAAGCTGAACAACCCCAGCTCTCTCAGCCTGGCCTCACAGCAGAGGGGTTCCAGCCCTCCTAACATTGCAGTGGCCTCCTCTAGCTCTGCTCCAACAGGTCCATGTCTCTCCTGTGCTGAGGACTCCAGAGCTGGACTCAGCACTGCAGAGGGTCCTCACCAGAGTGGAGCAGCAAAATCTCCTCCCTCGACCTGCTGCCCACACTGCTCGGTCTGCAGCCCAGGATGTGATTTGCCTTCTGGGCTGTGAGCACCCATTACTGGGTCATGTCCAGCTTTTTATCCACCAGTACCTGCAATATATGATATTTACCAAAGCCTCAGGTAAGTCTGGTCTAGAGCACAGTCTTTATTTGCCCAGTTCTTAGGTCAGGCTTCCCAGTAGCGCTGCCATCCCTATTTTCCAGGCTAGGTACCCCTTACCTAGTCCCATCTTTGGAGTTGGTAGAAAGACAAAGATACTTTTAAACAAAAATTTTATAAAAAAAAGAAAGTAGTTTTCTTTTTGAAACCAAGCATGACCACAACAGATTTAGGAACATTTGCAGCATACTTGCTGCTGAGTGGTTTGGTACTTCCCAAGTACATTCAAGGTCTCTAATACTGGAAAGCCTTCAAAACTGTGTACAATTCCATTCCTCTCCCCACTCATTTGTGGGTCTTCAATAGGATGGAGCCTTTCTCTTGCTGGTGCTGTTATAAAAATGTACATATCTTTTCACTTTCCTTCCTATTTAAGGGCACCATCTTTCTTCTTCCTTCATCCTCCCTCCCCCGCTCCCCACTGGCAATTTGTTAAAGATCCTGGTTAGACCTTTGTTGTTTTACTGTGGAACAGCCTATCAATACCATCTGTTGATAACAGGACACAGGGGCTGGAAGTATTTTGGTTTGGTATTTTTGATGTTCAAGTTGAGCCTCATTGGCTCCTGGCAAACAAAGATCTGGATGTTGTCTTCACATCTTGTCTATACACAGCCCAGAAACAGGGTCCAAATAACGCTTTCAAACATAATGGGTGGGGGTTAATAATCCAAGCATACCATTAAGGGAGCCAGATAGTGCTTACAACCAACATAAGAACCGCATCACAAATCATTTATGTGCAAACTGACTTGCCCTGACTATATTTGAACTGTTAACCTTATTCAACATACTAACCAAATGATCAGAGATGACCAGATCTCCTAACAACACTCAGCAATTTGAGATAATAAGGGCTGATAAGAAATGTTGCTGGACCACATGAGACTGAAAAGCTGGACAATAAAGTGCCAGATTAAATTCAATATTGATGTGTAAAATGATGCAAAAGGGGAAAAAAATGGTCAGCTGAGCTGACCATTACCAAATCTTACTCTTATAGTCAAGAGGTCCACAAAAAAAAAAAAAAAAAAGAGGTTAAAAAGCAATTCAATTAGAAACTATTAGGAAGGAAACAGCAAATAAAACCAAAAATACCATTATGCTACCAAATCCACGGTTTACCCACCACTTGAATACTCTGGTCTCCTCATCTCAAACAAGGCTGTAACAGAAAGTGAGGGGGGTGTAAGTCAGAATAATCTTATGAAAAACACAGAACATCTCCTGGACAAGGAAGGGCAGTGTAGACTGAGACTGCAGTTTGAAAAAGAAACTCTGCCAGTCATCCCGTGAGAGCCCACCAAGAGCACCACAAGAAGAGGAAGCTGTGCTTGAAAATATCTGTTAGAAAGAAAACTGGACTGGGCATGTGAATATGGAGACCACCTCAATCTCCCTTAATACAGGTCTCCTACAGTTTGGCGAAGAAAACAGAGCAGACTACATTTCGCAGAAGCTCTACAGTTTTTTCTCATTTCTTTGGATTTAAATAGCTCTACCATATGCCTGCTCGATCACACATTCTACTTCTGCCACTGAAATTCCACAGCCCGTGCTATCTGCAGAGGCGGACACACCTCACTGTGGACCTGCTGTTTAGGACACCACACAAACCTATGAAGACAGCCCTCCACTACTGCTTTAATGCTGTTTGATCTTCCTAGCACTGCCAGCATGGGATGGAGAGGGCTTCACAGGAGGTAGAATTTGAGCAGGAGCATTTTCTATATGTTTCAAGCTTTTTCATCAGTAGTAGCCATGGCTCTATATTCCTCTCCACCCAAACCACTAGTTACACAGAATGGTTTGCATTGGAAGAGACCTTCAAGATCATCTAGTTCCAACCCACCCTGACATGGGCAGGGACTCCTCTCACTAGACTAGGTTGCTCAAAGGCCATCCAACCTGTCGTGAACAAATTCAGTGACAGAGCACCCACAGCTTCCATGGACAACCTGTTCCAGTGTCTCACCACCCTCAGAGTGAAGAGCTTCCTGTTTGTTTTGTTTTTTAAATCGAAATCTCCCATCTTGCAGTTTAAAGACAATACCCCTCATCCTATCATTACAAGGCCTTGTACAAAGTCCCTCCCCAGATTTCCTGCAGCCTCCCTTCAGATACCAGAAGGCTGCAAGGTGGTGTCCCCAGAGCCTTCTCTTCTGCATCCTTCTGATGCTCCCTGAGTGTGTCCATAAAGACTTTTTGCCTGTATGACCACAATCTTGCTTACCTCATCCTTAAATGAATTTGATTGCATGAGGAGCCTGATAAAGGAGGTCTGAGTATGAGGACTCTGCATTTGCAACATTCTAAATAAATGTGCTAAATGAACTTGATTTAAATTGGTATTCAATGGAAGTTAATCATTAATGACATTCCTACATCTAAAATGGAACACAGACTGATAGGCTCCCTATTTCAATAAGCTTATGCCATCCTAAGATGGCAAAGAGGGCTGTAAGTGGGTGTAAAAGTAAGTTGAAGGAGGAAAGTATATTTTACAGTTTAGTTTATGTACCTAACTTGGGCAAAACTGAAATGCTTTTCATGCTGCCTGGCCTGCTCTGGGGAGATGAACATCCTCACCCCTCACATATAACACTATTGATGTGACATATAATGGGGTCCTAAATGCAAAAGAGGATCAGCTGAACATACAGTCCCCCCTCCTCATATTTCTGCAGCTTAAGAAACAGACTGAAACCCTGACCACATACTACCATAATCAAAGAGCAAGTGGTTCCCCAGTATCTCCCACCATTTTCTGCAAGCGACATACACTCTGTCACAGAGAGGAGAAAGTTGTAGGCTGGATGCCAAGCGCATGCAGCAAGATAAAGAATTAGCACAGGCATAGTCAGCACTTGAATCTCCAGAGGTGTTTAAATTAGAGCAGTATGGAACAGGGATCAGATTTTCTTAACAGTATGAAATAAAAACAAAACAAAATCAACAACAACAACAACAAAGACCAAATAAACAAAACCAAACACAACAAACCCCCACAGCAAATACATGCATGTTTGATTTTTATCTCACTGTCCCTCAAAAAACTGCAACAAAAATTTAGCCTTCCCCCCCCCCCCCCAAGCCATTTTATATATTATAAATGAACTCCCAGTTCCTGTTTGTACGCAAATACTGATAGGACATTATTTCTGGAAAACAGCCCCCCCCCCCTCCATCCTTTACATTAAATTGATTAATTGTTTTTCCCTTTGTATTCTTTGTGATGTGCCTCCAAACACTCTGCAAATTATCTAGCCCTTCGAAAGCCAGAAGTAGTTTGAGACTTTTGTCTTTCCCCTCCCCTCTCTCCTCTTTAAAGTTGAATGCAGCTTGAGAGACTTAAGATCTCACATTAGTTTTAACTGCTCCACTGTAGACCTGCTGGCACCATTGACAAAAAGGGAGGGCTCCCACATGCCATGAAGATGCGCTTGTTTCAGTGTCCAACAAAGAGCCAAAGGCGACCCCTATTATTAGTGCTAGTGAGACTAGATTTACCATATTAATCATTAAAGTCTGACGCAAAATTCAGACTGGCTTGTACTTAATCCATGGGTCAGGGAGCTTTACCAGAACTCATTAACTGTGCTGGGCTACTCGTTTACTCTTTCTGCAACAACTGTTTTACTTAATGCAGGAGGGGAAAAATGAAATACAGGTGATTTTTCTGTTGGGGGGGGGGCGTTTGCTGCTAGATGTCAACAAAGCAGGAGTATCTTGCTTGTCAAAAGGACAGTTAATTCTTCAAATTTGTCTAAAGAGATAATGAGTGGAAGTGTAATGCTTTTGATCTGTCAATTATAAAAGAGAACGGATGCAAAGCTCGTGTGACACGGGAAGGTCATTCACTTTTAAATGTCTAGGATTCCCTCTGTGGGTACTAATACCAGTATGTCCTGAGCACAGGCTATTTTTAGGCACTGTAGTGGGTCCGTTACACATCCTGTCCCGATAAAATGAGGGCCTTACGGGTTATCCTCCTGGAGAACAGCTAATAAATAGGTAAGAAAATGACGTCTCTGTACTTTGGACTCACATGCTACTGCAAGGAAGGACAGCAGGAGCGTCTCCTCTCTGGCGTCAAACAGTCCCCTGCAGCATACATGCAATTTAAATTATTACAAGGCAATGTTACAAGTATGAACCCTGGCACAAAATAAAGTAATTACATTTAATTAGGCAGCCAAAAAAAAAGCAATGACATGAGACTCGCTGCCTTAGATGTAGCCTTTTGTTGACTTAACACAGGACAAGTAATGAATGAAACTTCAAAGTGTAAGCAACTTAAGTGCTACTTAATTAGTGGATCCCTAGTTGAAAACACAGCAAAACAAAACACCAAACAAACCCCAAAACCTCTCAATTTTCCTTTGTCAGAGGAACTCAGAGAAAGATCCAACATCTCAGAGAGGCCCTAAAATTATGGATTATTCTATTAAGTAGAAGTTTGCGTTCAAAAACAAGTTACCGGGTTTCTTAATCTAACACCTGAAAGGTGTTAGATTGACAGCCCTGGAGCCTGATGTTGCCCAAAAGGCAGCTCAGTGCTAACAAGTTGCTATCTCACAAATCTCACTTGCCTGCTAAGTATCAAGTACAGATATTTAATCCTTTGATTACTCTGATATGCTGGTACACCCCGCACCAAGCAACCTACCACAGGGAGACAGCTTTCACAAGTCAGAAATGACAGAAGAAAGAGGAAAAAAAGGAGAGTAGATACCATAACACTAGATTTTTATGGACAGCCTCTCAGTTTTGCTATTTCATATCCAGGATTACACAGTCTGCCAGAGCCATCTCTGGAATCCTTTTATGCTTCCATACGCATCCTGATGCTTTATCACACAATTAAACGTGAAAAACCAAAGTGTGTCTGAATAACATGAGTTATGCTAGTTTGACGTCTCTGGGCCAGGATTTTATTCTGATTTCAGAAATGAAAACAAGCTATTTATTGTTCTCATCCCATTCTTCACACACTTACTGTAAGTCTCCACTCCTGAGAGGTGCTCAGGATGGACTGGCAGAAGCCTCAGAAGCCAATGAAGTCTTTATTTCATCTGCCTGCCTAAAATCATGTATTTGCTGGGGAGAACAGATGGAAGATAAAACAGCATCGAATATAAAGATTTCTACCTGGCTCAGGTTCTCCCCCTCAGCCCTCCTCAGTGCAGACCCTTCAGCCCCTGACAATTTTGCCCATTTTTAACTCCACTTCCCACCCCTACCTGGTTGTCTCTCACACCTTTCCTTTTACTTCTCCCCTCTGTCATCTTTCCCTCCTGCTTGTTGTTCATCTCTCCAGAGCCACTCTTCTCATCCCCATCTGATGTACTTTGCACTCTCCACTGCAGACTTTTTGACTTAAGTGAGAAGCAGCCCAGGAAAAGGTGGGTGGGGTGATCAAAATATACTACATCCTCCTAAATCCTTTATTTCAGAATTTTGAGAGGATTAAAAGAATACTTTTCTGGGTTTTTTTGGAGGAAGCAAGCTGTGTGGTCAGGTCCTGTCCGTGCCACCATCAAACCACAAAAACTACAAAAACCCCAACAAAAATAAGGCAAAGTTTTGCTAGAGGACTCCTCACTACCTGTCTGCTTCCACATCTTAAAACTGGGAGCTGCTAGTTCTGGAGTAGCAGCTCTGTATCCAGAAATTATTAAACACTAGCTTGTCCCAGTTGCATCCCAGAATATGTTTTTGTTTTGTGGGGACATGAGGAGACTGCTCTGAATTACTAAAACTACTCACTTTTTTTAAGCTAGGCTTTAAGTGAGGAAATACTTTTGCCCCAGTACAAGCCATGCTTTCTGTCTACAGATTGAAAACCCTCCAGAAACCTCAGCACTTGCATTATTTGCACTGTTTTTCCACACTGTTTCATACAGCTGTACATGGAATAAAATTCAGGTGGTTCTGATCAATCCCTTCAGTGAACCAGGAGCAGTAGTTTCCAAACAGTTAAAATTTGGTAGCACATTTTCATTTTTTAGGAGGAGTTTTCATTCTCCTTTCTTGTCCCCAGTGAAACACAGGATTTATTATTTCCCTCCCCCCTCACCCCAAGCAGAACACATCACAAATGAGAGGCCTCCGACACTGACATTTTGAGAGTATATCCAGTCAACGAAACCATTTTCCCAAGCCCCTGTATAACTTGTGAATCAGAACCATGTTCTGAAAAGCAACCTTGATGTAAAAGATCTGGGTCTTGCTCTGTGCTTCTAAGTTCAAGTCCCTCTGTTAGCTGGGCTTGTAAGAGAGCAGCCTGGCAAACACTCTGCGCAGAGGGGCTTGTGATAATGCAGGTCCTCCACCTCCCAGACCATGGCATGCAGCTCCCACTGAGATGCTACCACAGTTCAAAAAAACCCACACAGCAGCAGCAGCATCAACTGCATCATTTTCCCAATGTCCTTTCCTTGCCACACACTGACAGTTCTCAGGGGAAGACAGGCAGGGCAGCCCCATTCACTCGCCAGTCAGCAATACAGGAGGCCACAGCAAAACAGACCGGCAAACAGCATCCAGACTGGAGGATCCTACCTTCATCCCTATGTCATGGGATGTTCAACAGGTGTTCCTGCTTGCAGAGGACAAGAATGCAAAACTAGGACAGCAAAAAGTCTTAGAGCCAGAGGGTCTACAACTGCTACTAACTCAAAAGTGCATGTCCCATCATTTGCAAAAGCCACCATGGCCTAAACAATGCTCAGTGACTCCGTGACGACAAGAGCCAGCAAGAACAAAAGCCTACAAGTGAATTGAACTTTGTATCTATAATCCCAAGCCTGTGCTTTATTAATTATACTAGAGTATTAAGGGAGTTGATGCTCAGTTCTCTGGCAGCTCTGCTCCGAAGCCAGAGAGCTTTGATTGTTTAGTAGTAGTTAGAGAATTGTGGACTCCAAATCCCACATCATCCGCTGTGCAAACTCAGAACAAACACCCACAAGAATCTGGGATGGGGCAGAGCTGGGATCCACTCTGTTTCACTCAGCCAGCTTTAAACAGCTCCCCACATATCGCCCTGTGGTGCCCTGCTCTCTGTGGTGCCCTGCTCTCTCCACTGGCTCTACGGAGAGCCAAAACCTCACACTTTGCTACCTAAAGCCATCACACCCAGCCTGGGGGCTTAGTTCTGAGCATACCCACTCTGGGTGTGTTGAAGGCTCTTTATTTCATCACCAAGTCTGGGTTCCTGCAAACAAAGTCCAATCAGAAAGATCTGGACATATTTAGACCTCTTCCACATTAAATTTTTCCTCTTCATGGAGAAGCACAGCATGCTGGAAGCAAGCTCTGGAAGCTGGGAAACACTTCCAGGAAAGTTCACTGGTTCAAGTAGCAACACCAAAGGGAAATGCACATTGCAGCACCTCACAGCTAGAAAAGGAACTACTGGAGAGAGTCCAGCAGAGGCTACAAAGATGCTGAAGGGACTGGAGGATCTCTGTGCCAAGGAAAATCTGAGAGCTCTGGGGCTGTTTAGCCTGGAGAAGACTGAGAGGGCATCTTATCAATGCTGATCATTATCTAAAGGGTGGGGGTCAAGAGGATGGAGCCAGACTCTGATCAGTGGTGCCCAGAGACAGGACAAGGTACAGTCAGCACAAACTGGAACACAGAAGATTCCATCTAAATGTCAGGAAAAGCTTCTTTGCTGTGAGGGTGCCAGAGCCCTGGCCCAGGCTGCCCAGAGAGGTTGTGGAGTCTCCCTCTCTGGAGAGATTCCAAACCCACTTGGACAATGCAGTCCTGAGCACCCTGCTCTGGGTGACCCTGCTGGAGCAGAGGGGGTTGGACGAGATCTCCAGAGATGCTCTTCCAACCCCCACCATGCTAGGATCCTGTGATATGACACCCTTAAGACAACTCTCACAACAATCCATCACAGTTCTATTACATGAAACAGACATAAGAAACGCTTCCAGACAAGTACAAGGGTCTTGTCCATATTCAACTCTTATCTGCCCAACTAAGCTCTTTCACTTTATTATGTCCACGAGTTCAATGGGTTAGTAAGTTTCCAGTTATTTGACTGAAATGATCCACACCAACAACAGCCACTGCTTTTGCCTGAGGCTGTGTACAGGCTGCTACTGTCCCTTTCTCCAGCATTTCTTAAGTTAACATACATTGAGACAACAGCATTTTTGTCTAAAATCACAGCCTACACACCAGTTTGCCTTTTTGCTGGAGATTCAAAACTTTAAAAGGAATCCCCCTCCTTCCCTCACCTCTCACCAAAACACTGAATGTGGACCCTGCTTTCTCCAGGGGTGACATAAAGACCAACGCCACATATTCCACAGTCACGGGTGGTTATAAGTAGAAAGTGCAGCAGCACTGAATCATCTCTACAAAAATCTAAACCACATCTCTATCATACACTCAGTGGCCTTTTTTTCCCCATCACTAGGCACGGCACTACAGAGTACACCAGACTTACAGCTTTATCTTACGCATTTTTACCAATAAAAGAAGAAATTCAGAGATAATTCAGGAGTTTCACTGAAATCATGAGGACTATCTTGTGATCCTTGGCACTGTTCCTTTTTAGGAGAGGATAGGAAAGGGAAACAAATGTAGAGAGAGGGGAAGATTCTTCTTCAACAGAATTTCACCAACTTTTGAAACAGATAAGCAAGTGCCTGATGGACACTAAAAGCAAGCACAGGCCTGCTGAAATTGAATTTAAATTAAATTCTTCATATCTGTCAACAATACATAGAAATTATTATTTTAATGATTTAAGATAGGTTACCAAGTGATATTTGAAGTGGTGTTTGCCAGATATGATTAAAATGCAAACAGAGGGAGAGTTCAAGTACATTTCTGCTGCTACAAATCTGTGTTCACTGAAGAGCGTTTTGCTTGCACAAGGAGATAAGAGGTTGGAGCGGTCTGGCTCATTTTCCCCCAGAGTCACTGGGATAACAGAAATACGTCAGCTTGGACAGTGTGCATTAATGCGCAGGCAGAGTTGCAACACATTAGAGATTAAGAAAAATTCAGAGAATGCAACAAAGAATACATTCAATAGCTTGTGCTTTTCAGTATCTAGCTAGTGTCAAAACCTGTACATCTTGAGGAAATCGTACCTGCATAAATCAGAAATTCTCTTTCAAATCCATTAATAATCCTCCCCAAAAAACCTGTGTGTAAAACTAAAGCAGCATTTCATGTTTATCTCTTCCAGCTCCTGTTATGTCACAGTATTCCTGACTGTTTACCCACTAGATTTCTATCACTTTTCCTCAATAAAAAAACATGTTTTGCAAGGTAATACTTTCTAGAGCTAAATATACACAAATGTCAAGTTCCCAGGCTGGTCTTCTGAAGATGCAGTCAGTCTGAAGAGTCCCATAATCTCCCAGAATAGTCATCATATCTGATCAGCAACAGACAAATCTGAAGGCCTTCAAGCAGAACCAGTCCTGAGCTTCTCAACACCACGGGACAAACCTGACTTGGGCTGCTCTAGGGACGAGGGCTCAGGGACATCCTCCCTACTCTGGGAGGGGCAGCAGTGGGATAGAAATTAGAGAGAGGACTGAAGAGGCAGACACCCTTTGCCATAGGACTTCCATGGCCCTAGTGTTGAGCTATTAGATTCCTTTCATATTGACAAATCTCCTCCTGCATTTGGCCCCTGCAGTTGTGACATCTTACCTGCTCAGAGGCATCTATCAGATGAAAGGAAATAGAAATGTAATTGCTCCTTGCTGAATAACCTGAAGAATACTAATCCCAGGACAAGACACGACAAACCCCCCCCCTTCATTCTTCACAGTTTCTGCTTCCTCCTCTCCCCAGGGCATTCATCATTCAGAGATCCTTACCCCTATAGAAGTCCAGCCTTTTTTTGCACAGCTCATGGCTCATTTTCTGAACAGCAGCAATTTTACAGCTTAGTTTTCCTTTTCCTAAGCTTGCGCAGGCTGTGAGCTCATTATTTTCCATTTCTTGCTCAAGGCCTTCTGGCATTTGTCTCAACTTCCTCTGCAGCCATAGCAGCCTTGTGACGACCTCCTCCCCTCCCAGGGGTGTCACTGCACATTACTACTATTCCAACAAACCTGGTCAAGCTCACTTTCGCATACTTCTGCTAGTCCACTGCCTCAAGTGGTTTGCTCTTTGACAGCCTCCCACCGCCAGCCTCTCTTCCTGATACACACAGAACAGTCAAAAGACTCACTACATGTGCTCAAATGTCATTAAAAAACAGCAATAGGACATAGCATAGAATCATAGAATACTTAAGTGTTAGAAAGGACCTTTTACAGGTCTTCTAGTCCAAACCCCCTGCAGTCAGCAGGGGCATCTGCAACTAAAGCAGGTTTCTCAGAGCCCCATCCAACCTGAATTAGGACAGGTTATGTTCTGTCATGCACTTTCATGCTGTATCAGGTTGGTCTCAGCCAGAGCATAGTATCCTGGTATTGCACAACACCCTTCCTGGAAGGTAAGAACCCTCTGAAGTAAATCCAGAGATTTGCTCTACAGCATCCATCTGGACTAACCAGACTCATCCATTCCAGGTTACCTGGAGAAGGGCTAGGCAGGGGAGACACACAGTAACCACCTTCAAACTTCCACAAGAAAACAGATCACCCATTCTCTGCATCTGCAGGGGACAGGGTAAGAAGTAACAGGTAAATATGGGAAGAGTGTCCAGGAAGGTTACAATTCTTAAGCAACTGAGATGATGCAAGGATCTCACAGGAATGGCTTCACTGCAATCATTCTTGACTTTGGGCAAGAGGCTGGACTTGCCAGCCACTGGAGGTGCCTCCCAGCTCTCTCTATTCCATAATACTATATTCCCAGTGTTTAAAGTTTCCCAGAATGTAGGGAAATACCTACACCCATGCAGAGTCACATCCCAAACAGAGACTCTTACTGGGGACAGTGTCCTTTGTAGACAAGGGAGACATCAAAACTCAAGGCATCTTAGTCCCAGGGGCATGTCTGATTTTGCTTCTACTGCAGCAGAATGTGTCCTGGAGATGATGCAGAACAGGCAGGAAGTGAGCACTGGGGTTAAAAGCATGAGGGAGGAGGAAGGTCCCCTTCCCAACACCTGCTCTCATCAACTTCCTTTGAGGACTGCACCAGCAGACCTCCACCTATTCTTTCTACAGAGACAATCTACCCCACCTCAAACCCCTTAGGAAGAATGTCCGGCTTAGGAAAATAAGAATAGAGTCCTCCTCAACCTGTAAAAGAAGGACAGGGCTAGGAGGAAAACCCAGCAGAGGTCTTGGACAGAAGGACCCTAGGGCGGGAGGCAGCAGCTGCTGCCTCCCTTCACACCTGAGCTCTTGCTATGCACATAAGAGGGACAGTCTTGTGCAAGGGTGGCCCAATCAATACAGTCTCCTGCTGTACCTTGAGCTGTCTCAAAAGAAGGCCACACCTGAGACTTGGATTCGCAAGGCCAGAGTATTTGCACTCCGCTTCAGTCCCGTAGGCTGCAAACAGGAGAGCTGGGCTGCTGTAGTCAGGAGGTACGTAGTGGCAGGTATCTTTCACTCCACACTTGATGACATTTTAGTGGATTCACACTACTTCCATGTTCAAGACAATTTACAACCTTGGTTTGAAAAGATCCAAGAATGAGAAGGACACATGTACAGGATTACAGGTAGCCCTCAGTTGTTTTTCCTTCCTGATGCTCCACAGCCCACAAAATGCTCTCGCTGTACATACAAACACTCTTGCTGAAGTGCTGAATCCCTTTGTAGGTTAGCAACAACAGAGAGGAGGAGATGTTTCCAACATTATCTGGGCACTGCCAGCAGAGGTACAGACAGGGCACAGTGGCAGAAGCAAGGAGGTGGAGTGAGCAGCTTCTGCAACAGAAGCACCGAGGAGAGGATGGTTGTGAAGTCACACTAAAAATACATCACTACAGAAAAAACATGTCCCCAGCACCACATCCAGCTATGACTCTGGGAAGGTTGTTCTTTGATTCTCCAGTCCACCACAACACTGCCTATTCAACCTTCCTTTGCTTCCCTTCCTAATGTAAATTTCCAAACATGGGACATACCACAAGGTACAGTTGCTTGGAAAGCAAGAACATAGGACCAGATACTTTCAGTGAATCAGGCCTTCAAAGCCAGCCCAAAGGCATCCGAGCATAGGCCTGTACAAGCAAGAGGGAAGGATTAGAAGCTCAGAGCAGCCAGCTCATCTCCTTAACCCTAAACAAATATCACAGCTCACCTCCCTACCTGTCTTTGTTAAAGCCAGCTCTGAGCCTCCTACTGATGGTGGCAATGATTTCTCTTTTGCAAGGAATACAAAAGTGTCCTTAACTCTGAAGGGCAGCACAAGTCAGGTTTGCTAGGAAGAGAAGCCTGTGGGGGGAGAGGGGATACAGCAAAGAGTGGAGGCAAGAGTGTGAAGACAGCCTGATATTCCCAGGTAATTCAAGAGGTGAGGGCTTCAAACTAGAAGAGGGTAGAGTGAGATTAGAAATGAGGAAATGTTTCTTCACTGAGAGTGGTGAGACACTGGAACAGATAGCCCAGGGAAAGTGTGGATATTCCGTCCCTGGATATGTTCAAGACCAGGTTGGAGAGGGCTTTGAGCAACCTGGTCTAGTGGGAGGTGTCCCTGCCCACAGCAAGGGAGTTTGAACTAGATGATCTTGAAGGTCCCTTACAACCCAAACCATTCTGTTTCCCAGTTATTTCCTTCTTCCCTTGCAGGCTGAAGAGCACATGTGGCAAGGCACCTTTAAGGAATTATTTCAAAAGGTGTTTTCCCACATTGCTTGCTCTAATCGCACAAGTATCTTCCCAGCCACACTTTCTACAGCAAAGAGCTTCCTCTGAATCACTGACAGTTTTAACATCTCACCATGTTGCGGTTTCAAGAAGAAATGCACCTCTGCTGGAATCCGATTGGTAGTTCTAGGTGTGATAAAAGAACCAAGGTAGTAATAATTCCCTCAGTGACATTGTGACATCAGTGCAGACTCTCTCTTTTATCACTATGATATAGAAAGACAGAATTAAAGTGATGGGTTTATAACTCACAAGAAAAAAAAAAAGGGAAGAAAACAGGTCTCAGAAAACAAAGTATGTAAGACTTTCAAGTCATTGCAAGGGGAAACAGCCCAAACTATGCCCTTTTAAAATAGCTTACTGCACCTCTGAAACACCACATTAGAGCATTTTGTTAAAAGAAAATTGCATAAGGTCTCACTTGGTGGATGAAAAGCTGGACACGAGCCGGCACTGTGCGCTCACAGCCCAGAAGACAATGGCACCTGGGCTGCATTCCCAGCAGCGTGGGCAGCAGGTCAAGGCAAGGGCAGATTCTGCTCCTCTGCTCTACTCTGTTAAGAGCCCCCTTGCTGTGCTGGGCCCAGTTCTAGAGTCCTCAGAAAGACATGGACCTGTCAGAGCAGGGCCAGAGGAGCCCATAGCAACATAAGGGCTGGAACCCCTCTGCTGTGAGGACAGGCTGAGAGTTAGGGCTGTTCAGCCTGGAGAAGAGAAGGCTCTGGGGAGACCTTATTGCAGCCTTTCACTGCTTAAAGAGGCCTGTCAAAAAGATGGGGGTAGACTTTTTATCAGGGCCCATTGTGACAGGACAAGGGGTAATGGCTTTAAATGAAAAGAGATGAGATTTTCCTGGATATAAGGAAGACATTTTTTACACTGAGTTGTGGTGAGACCCTGGCCCAGGTTGCCCAGAGAGGTGGTCAATTCCCCATCCCTGGAAACATTCCAGGTCAGGTTGGAGGGGGTTCTGATTCACCTGCTCTAGTTGCAGATAACCCTGCTTCCTGCAGGGGGGTTGGACTAGATGACCTTTAAAGTCCTTTCCAACCCAAACCATTTGACGATTCTCAAAGAGGTACAGGAGGAAAGCAAGCAGTTAAGTGAAAAAGCAGACAGCATGAACTCTTTTACGTTGCAGACAGGGTACAACAATCACTTCAATACAAGCCCATGATATCAGAAGGTATCAAAGGAGAGGGAAGATTTTAAGTAACAAAAATCCAGAATAGCTCCTGTTCTCCACTGTAAAAATTTAGAGAAGGGCATAAAATTTAGAGAGGCTTTGTAGGTTGAAAACAATGAGCTCTCTGCTGCTAACCAGGAAGCTCATTTTTAATTTAATTTAGAATTGTTTCCTATCAAGCTTCTCTGTGGAGTACATGGTTTCATAGGCAAGACCAGGATCTGTTAAATTTGGAGTATTTCATAGCTGTCATTGCACAGCTGGCCTACAGCTGTAAGCAAGCCTATTTTGAAGTCATTCATCTGAAACACACCTGGGATTGGCCAAATAAAATGCAAAAGAGATGTTTTTGGGAAAAGATGCAGCTATATTTTCCCACTCCGAACCTTGGCTTAAAAACTTAAGCACACAACATTTGTTCTTTGAAGCATGGATAGCTTTATGGCCACTCAATATTCCTGTTAAGAGACATGTTACAATAACAATGCAAATACACAAGATGTTGATGGCATAGCACAAGAAAGGGAGCTTGCTTCTTACTGACCAGAACAGTCTCCACTGAGATAAGCATTTAACCAGGGCTGCCACCATTATTATCCTACACAGTTATCCACCAGACAGAAAAGGTGATCCATTGTGTCAGAGACCACTCCCAAGATCTACCAAAACAGCCCATCTCCGTTGGTCACAGGGACACTAAAACACCTGTAGAAAACAGATCACATCAGCTGGTCCAGTCTTCATGGCTATGTGCAACAGTGGAAAGCAACAATCACAAAGAAACCAAACTCCTATAACTTCTGTACATATGGATTTGGCTTTTGCAAGCCAACACTCTGCCCATACACATATTAAATACTCATTTTGATTTATCTTACCTGTGTATAAAAAGCCACACCGAGGAAGCCTGAAGGACTACAATAGGTCAAAATTCATCTTCTCCAGACAATATTTTCACTGCACTCACCAAGATGTAGAAAGTTTGGTGCTTGCTGCTTCCATCCATTTTGACAGCATCCTTCAAACCCAGCAATTCTCACTCAGTCCTTTTCTCCCACTCTGCTCATCAGAAAAGGAGTGGCCTTCCAGATAAAATACAGGTGTTCTTGCCTGACTGACAGTAATTTGGGCAACCCAGATGACTAGTGACTGCTCATATATTGGTGGGCTTTGAGGCCTTATAAGGGATTGCTGAATACTAGTGAAATAACATCTACAGGCCATTGGTCTATCAAGACTGCCCTGGATAGAGAGATGTTGAAGCTGCCTCCAGCTCTAACAAAATGGTGTCAGAGGATTATATACATGGAAAGCCTATGGGGA
>JAAGNO010002109.1:92896-104842 GCA_033439905.1 Ceryle rudis
AGGACTTTGCATTTTGCCTTGTTGAACCCCATAAGGTTCACACAGGCCCACTTCTCAAGCCTGTCCAGGTCCCTGTGGATAGATCCTGTCCCTCAGGTGTATCAACTGCACCACTCATCTGCAAAATTGCAGACAGTGCACTTGATTCCAATGCCCATGTCATTAATGAGCTGATCTTAGAGGGACACCACTTGTCACAGAATATCCTTGCAATACTCCATCCCTCTCAGCTACACAGTACCTCCTCCAAACCATCATGCCATACTCATCTGGCATCCTAGATACCCAGCTTATTCAACCACTTGACTGTGGGTACAGCTTTTTAATCACAAGACTGATTGGTTTCAAAATGCTCTTGAGTTCCTGTCCCACCATTTGACAGGACCAGAGTGCACATGTTAGTTGCACACCAGTTTGGACAGCATGTTCTGCCTCCCAAGCTACAATTAGCCCTCTTAAAAGCAGGTTTGTGGTTATACACCTATTGTTTTTGTTACTAAAGCAAGCTCAGGTACCCCTATGCATCATTGTGTAGTCCAGCCACATTCAGTGTATGCACAGGATCCTGAGGAAGAAAGGGGGAAATCTGTTGTGGGTCAAAGTGGGGACTGAAACCAAGCTGCTGCTACCATTTCTCAGCAAAAAAAACCAAACCAGCTGCACCAGGGACAAACACACAGGCATGTTTCTGTTAACCTATTTGAGACTGTTTGTGTAAGTGAAGTCTCATTAACATTGGGGTAGGCTCCAGCATCTGGTCACAAGAAAAATCAATTAGTTGCCTACCAAGTTATCTAGCAGAAAACAAAGGCAGACTTCCAATGTTCAAACGAAATAGGTTTGTAAAAGAAATAGGCTACAAGTTCATGTATTTGGTGCCAAGTCTACTTTATGTTCACCAGGTTTGCTATCAGTTACAAGAAACAGAGGGAAGAGAGGTTTGGCTTTCTAACAAAGAAACATCCTTTGGGACCTAAAGAAAGAAAGAAAAAAAAACCATTTCCTGCCTGCAAGTTAAACTGAGAATATAGAGCTGGTCTTGAGAAATCTATATCCCTTTTCTAGGGAAAAAAGTTACACTGCTACACTTACTCTTCCTTGAAATATTACATCTTTCTGTATTCAATTTCCATCATTTCTGGTTGTAGACAGCCCTGTTGAAATTACCGTAATTGAAAACAACACAAAAAGGAAACACGGAAGAATTACATGTAAGTGGTCTTGTCAATCAAAAGCTCTTCAGCAGCTCTGAGTAGCTCAGAGATGCTCACAAGCCTCGTGGAACTCCATGTATCCAGCCTCCAGGGGTCTTGATTTTTTTTCTTAACAATACCCAAGACAAAGAGCAACTGCAGCAAAGAAATGAGCTGAACTTCCTTCCAATAGCCCGTGAAACTTGATGATTTTAGTTGCTCCTCTTCACCATCAGCAGAATAGAATTTCAGCACTGGAAGAATTAAAAGCCATGGCCAAAGTCTTGACTCCAGACAAGTTGCTGACTTAACAGCAACGATTGAAACCGGCGCTGATTTCACTGCACGTCACCCTTCCCTACTTTCCGATTCCTCTCGTATGTACTGGCAGTAGGATTTCTGGGTGAAAGCAGAAAGGGCGTTAGTAAAAACAAGTGTGATTTTTGGCCCTGGCTTCAATGGGAGAGATTAGTCCCAAACCTTGCAACGTACCAGAAATGTAGCTGTAGCAGCTATTTAAAAATTGTTTATTGGTAAGCATATCCTGCATTAACCAGATTCCCTGGGACACATCTTTTCCAAGGGAAGTTTTGTCCGTATACAGGTCATGAGCTTCACTTAGATGACCAAGATGATCAGCAATGCCCCCAGCACAGCCCATGGCAGAGCTGACAAATCCACTGTGTGCCCAGCACTGCCCAGTCACACAACATCTGCCATCCACGTGCTCGCACAGGCAGCCCACGTGTGCAGAGCAAACACAGGGCACTCAGGATGCAGCAGAACTGGGCGACAACTCCTGCATGGGGGAAAGCCCAGCTGGGCAACACATGGTCAGTCGTCAGCTCATCCCATAGCACCCCAAGAGCCAGCTCTGAGCCTGACCAACTGCTGCACAGGGTTTTTGTGGGTGTGCGCATCTCTGCCTGGGGGAACAGGGAAACGTTGCAAAACTGCTTCTGCTTATGATGAAAAAATAGCAGAACACTGGGTGGGAAAGACTTCTGCCAAACTTTGCCCTTTCTGCTTTGTGTTTTGATTAATGACTGATACTCTTCCAAGAGAATTGAAGGAATTAGATTAGGTTTTCAAGTGAAAGTGTATCAGCAAAGTTGTGTTTCTGTGAGGTTATCTTTGTGTATCTCACACAGGAAATAAACAGAAAACAGATTACTGTGAAATAAAAATAGTTTCTAAGCAGAATTATACAAGCAACCTCTGATGAAGTTTTGCTTAATCATACTTCTGTCACTTCAGGCTTATGTAAATCAGATCCAGGCTGTCTGGGCAAGCACTGGCAGGAGCATGCCCAACACTGAGCAGAAGCTCACCCAAACAGGTCCACAGGAATTCCTTTGGGACTAATTAAAAAACATGGAGACTGAAGTAGAAGAATTACTAAAAACCAAAGCAAGTTGAAGCCAGCAGTCAGCAGCAATCTGCCAAAAAGCAGCGACAGGGTCCCTGTGTTTGCACTGTCTGGAAAGGTGGGACTGGAGGTTACGGGCAAGGAAACAAACTGCAGACTACCAGAGGGAACCCTGCACCAGCAGCCCCAGCCTCACTGCTGTGGGGAAGATAGTGGACCTGAGGTAATGGGCTTAAGGTCCAAAATCAACAGCGATGACCTAGCAAACACACTCACAACACAGTCCAATATTTAAATCAGAACCAGTTCCATCATTCTTCAGCAATTAGTTTTTCTACCTCAAAACAACCGTTTGGCTGTCTGGTGGCAATCACTAGTCCCACTGCAGTGTATGTGGAAAGGTATTCACAGACAACATGGAAAGTGGATAAACACACAAATTCACAAAGTCCAGTAATCATGTTATTCGAGTTCGCAAAGAGAAGCGATTGGGAAGAACTGCAGAACCACCTACAGGACTGGGTGTTAAAATGACAGATTAGCTCTGATATAGTGACATAAGTGAAAAAACAGTCTAAACATCATAGAGACAATGATGGGGACCATCCCACCTCTATCGATCCAAGAGCTAGATTTTAGGGTTAGGCAGGAAATCTAAAATGCATCAGCTCAGTGCAAATTCATCAAAACGCAGAAACTGTTCATCATTCTTAAAAAAAAATCATAAAACATTGTTATGCTGCCATTCAAAACCATGTTTTCTCCAGAGCTTAGATAATTTTTGCAGTTCTGGTCCTCCTCACTCATCCTCAACTAGAAGGACCCATATTGGAAAAAGTTCAAGGATGGACAACAATGATGGCCAGTGGTCTGAGAAGCCAATTCATTCACAAAATGAATGACTGCATAAACCAGGATTTTCTCAACTCAAAAAGATGATACAAGAGAGCAACAGGCATCTGTAAAATCAGGAGTGGCAAGGAGAGGCTGGATAGGGGCCAGCTCCTGCCTGCCCCTTGCAGCACCGGGCCTGGGGGTCATCAAATGACACTTACAGGTGGGAGGTTCAAGAACACAAAAATGTATTTTTTTTCCTGGAATACTTAGTTAAACCATATAATTCCTTGCCACAAGATGACCTGGATGCCAACATTCAAATGTAATCAGGGGGAGATGCAAACAAACATGGAAGAAAAGTTCACCAAGCTTCCTAGCACTCAAACTATTGGGGGCTTACGGAGTTCCTTGAGTTGAAAATTACTGGAATCTGGGAAAGCACTTTTCCTCAGTATTGCCCTTCTTATATTATGTTCTTACAAAACAAGCATCATGAGAATGCAAACCTGTGTGTGAGAACCAGCATTTGACACTCATAATTGAAGTTATTTCTTTTTAGAGCACTTTATTAGGCACTGCAAGTTCTAAGCCCTTCAATAAGTAACAGCCCCAAAACATGCTTTTAATTAATGTCACAAAATCTTGCAGCTCTGTATTGGGAACAACATTTTACTTTTGCCCTCCTCAGGGACTACTGAAATTAATCTACTATTTTTGTCCTTTCACCTAGAAGATTATTTTCACAGCATATTTCCAGCTAGATAATTAGTTCAGAATTTAAGATACGAGAAAAAAATTACATCCTTTAATAGATATTAGTCCTCTAGCATGTATTTTGAAGGTGTTGTATGAGCAAAAGACTTCTCAAGCAAGAAATCATAAGTTAAACCTCTATTCTGGAAAATTATGCCAAAATAGGTAAATAGACCTATTTCAAAGTGCCACTGTTTGGCAAGAGAATGACATGACACTGTAATATAATTTTTATATCACATGAAGGTACTAAACTGCTCCAGCAAGTAAAATTTATAAGTTTTACTAAAATAATAATGGGTCCAGGCTGCTTCATCTTGTTTATAAGGCTGCTCATGGAACTGGACCTAGCAAGGTCCCATCTATTACTCTGCCAGGGTCCCTTTTGGATTCTAATACTGGTAAATAAACTCAGCCTACTTAAGTTTTCCACAGTTTCACAGAAGATCATGCATTGCAAAACCCAGTACTGGCAAAAACCCCAAGACTACCACCAGAAAATACAGTAGCCTCACAGGTTCTGTTGCTAACTAGTACACACATATATAAAGGGCAAAACAATAATTGACATGCAGGCATTTTGTATCATCACCCAGGTTGCTGAAGATATTGAATGGTATCAGCTCCAGATTCAACCCCTGGGGTACTTTGGTCTTAACCAGCTGCAGGTGGACATCTGGCTCATCATCACAACCCATCAAGCCTGGCATCTAAGGCAACTTTCAGGTCATTTCCAACCAGAATGATTCTAAGATAGATCCTGTCAAAAGCCTCTCTCAACATCAAGGTAGCACGTGTCTGTTGCTCTTCATCGCATAACCAGCTATTTCATCAGAGAAGGCAATCCAGCTAGTCTAGCACAATTTGATTGTGACAAATGCATCCTCAGTTATCCTCTTGCTCTTAGAATATTTGGAAATGGAATCCAAGAGAATGTGCTTTTCTTGGACTGATGTGAGGCTGATCAACCAAAAAGTGTATATGCTGTCATAACTACTGGCTGCCCCACCTTCCCAAACACAGGGAGGTCTATGCTCACATAAAACGTGTTTCTCTGACAGGAAGGCAGCTTTTAAATACATCCAGCTCTCATGTTGTTAACAGGGGTAACTCGCTGCTGCAGGGAAAGCAACAGGAAACCAGTGCTCAGAAGGTTAGCAATAGAATCTGCCGGAATTTCACATATTTATATATACAGTCTGAATTAATTTATGGATTATACATTCTCAGCCTTGAAGGCAAAACTAGTTGCTGACTTTTAGCCTGTTCCCTAACCCACTTTAGGCTCTGCTCCCCTTAGAGAAGCCAATCTACTATATTAGTATGGGCTTCAATTTTACCTTAGTAACAGTAACAGCATATACCACTGGAAAAGCACATTTCTTCAACTGGGAAATGATGGCAGAGGCCCACTGGGACAGCTGACTTCTGAGAGAACCTCTCTGTGGGGGATTTGGCTTGGTGCTTCTTTTAAGTGAGCTTTTCACAGCCTTGGAAGAAACCCTCAAGGCTCTGGGATCTGTGGGAGACTTATACATGTTCAGGTCACATTTGTATTGTTTTTGCACTCCTGTTTTCCCTCTAGCACGAAGGAGTCATGGTTCCTAAGAGCAGCCCACAAATATCACACCCTGTATCACAGGATGGGAACTCAGATTACATTCAGCTTTAACAAAGATAAGTGCCAGCAGAACAGGGTTTCATGAGCTATCTACTAGAAGCCTGTCACCCATTTGGCTTTGGGCTGCTCCGGACATGTACATCTAGAAGTGTGTTCTGCAGCTGATAAGCAGTTTTAATTTATGTTAACTAAGGCCATTTATGTAGTGGAAAACATGTAACATTTGCTGTCTTCATAGAAAAAAAAAAACCAACACATTTGCATTCCAAGATCTGACTGTAGACCAGACAGCTAGAATATCAGTGTATTTACCCACTAAAGTTTATGTGCCTGTTCCTTGCAGAGCTGTTTGATAAATATAGGTGCTTTATTAATAATGATGCAATCAACTATTCAGACAGAGATTAATTTCTACATAATCACATACTGGGGACAGATGCAAAGGACCTAGAAGGATATTGCTGTACATAAGCCAACAAAGATGAAGAGAAATTTAAGGCAACTCCCGAGGGAATTCAATGATGCAAAAGACAAACCATTAATGAGCCACTTAACTGGAAGTACCTCAACATGAAAGTCTTACATCAATGGCTGCAGAAGACATTTCACCCAGTGATTCATAGAAATGTTCCACACAGTATGCACCTCTGCACCAGTAACTGAATTCTTTCAGCAGGAAGTGACTGAAAAAAGTATAAAAAGCTTTAAAAAAAGAGAAAGGGAAGGGTTTGATGGCTTCTATTCCACCGTTGATTGATATTTAAGATCTCAGAAGACTTGAGAACTTTAAATTTTGTACAGTTGAGGATCACACAGCAGATTTGGCAGCTCTGCTTGGATCCTGAATTTGCTTACCCCGCTCCCTAAGGATTTTTACTGCCTGCAAAATACCTCCTCCAAGCCCAGCTACTTCACTTGTCAACATAGGGCACAAGATCAAAGTACAGGGAACAAATGGAACAATTTTGTTACAAATTCCAGGTAAACCTAACTTGCAGGAAAGCTGCAAAAAGCCATGAAGACCTGTACACTTGGTGTCTGCACCTGGCACAGGTCAGGAGATGCACACAGGACAGAATATCCTGGCATGACCACACAGAGCAAGAAGGGGCTGAGATAAGTTGTAAAGCAACAGAGCACCTTTCTGCCAAACCTCGTCTCAGATTTCAATATAGAAGCCAAACTTCAATATTTGGATGTTTGCATTTCTCAACTTCTTCTAATCTCCAGTTGCTGGTGACAGAATGAAACTCCTTACAGAGGAACAAAAGATCAGAAGATCCCTAATCTACCTAATCCCAGGTTTCAGCTCAGGGTGAGTCACAGGAGCAAACAGGTCTCAAGACAGCTCAAGTAACACAGTTCCTGCAGCCAGTACAGATATGGACATGTCAAGAAAAGGTGGAAGAAGATTTAGTGCATCCTTAGGACCTGCTATTCCAGAAGGAAAACAAGTTACAGGTGAGGCTGTGGCTACAAGTGTACTAGACATACAGGACCTGGATAAAACTGAAAAGCAGCCCATATACTTAGAAGTATCATTAGGCAATGAGAAGGACAAGCTCACAGAAAAGGTTGTGGAGGTTGCTTTTCTACAATACATGGTCAGGACATCTGCTCCTACCCTCACCTCAGTTGCTCACCAATACAGCTTTATTTACCTCCTTCTGCAAAAAAAAACCAAAACAAAAGAAAAAAAAAGAAAAAAACCCAAACCACACACAAAAGCCAAACCCAAACCAAATTACTCACATGAACACTGTGGCAGACAGTGTTCCTGGACCATTAAAGAAGGGGAATAGCCATCCATTATACACCTTAAATCTAAGTCCAAAATCAGTAGACAACCCCTCAGAATCACAGAATCATCTAGGCTGGAAAAGACCCATGGGATCATCGTGTCCAACCATTCACCCTACTCTACAAGTTCACCCCTAGACCATATCCCCCAACACTACATCTCCTATCATTCAGGCTTATACAAGGCCTGCCAGAAACAATACATCTATTTGGTATGATTGAGCCCTTCTATATACATGTTCCTATTTATTCTGCCATAAAAGAAATCCTCTATTATTACAACACAATCTTTCTGTCAAGGATTTGTGATTAACATTTCTATTTTACAGCACTTGGTCTGTGAAGAATTATGGAGGAGGTGCTTTATAGCTACCTGATATTTTACTGACAAAGTAGTTTGGATAAAATATGTATTTGGAATGAGGTACTTTTCTTAAAGGGCTTGTTATGGGTTTTGATACATCTTCACAATTCCCAGGAAATAATACTCTGCATCACACACATACACACAACAGGACCATAGTCCTTTGCATGGACAGAAAAAGAAAAAACAATGACAAAAATCACCTTGCTTGGCTATATTTCTGTGAGGGTTCTCTTTTCAGATATCATCTAAATGCCCTTAACATCAAAGATTGGTAATATGCTTTCCAGGACACAAAATGTCTATTCTGTAAAGGTCCACTTTCATTCCCCAGTGTTACAGGGGATTTTTCAGCACCTTGTACTTGTGGTTTCCTACAGGACATGAGGCCAAAATCCATATGAATTCAATTACCTGGAAAAAACCACAACACTATAGTTCCAGTAGTGCATTAGTTACAACATCATTGCTATTACAGAACAGAAATGTGGAACCAAAACCACCACACACCTCTTATGACCATGTCTACAAGGGAATATTGACCAAGGTTCAATGCAATGTCACTGACAGCGAGGTCGTTCCTGTCAACAGTTAACCCATATCAGAAGGTCACATATTGAATAGGAAAGGGAGAAAAGCCTCCAATTAAACCAAAATCTGTTCACCTTTCCAATCTGTTGGACAGCACAGTAAAAACCTTGAGAACAGTTAAGCACGCATTTAATCAACATCATATTAAGTCCTACGGTTTGCAGTGCTGTTCTGAGTCAATAGTACATTTGCTGTCTTTACAAGTAACATGCAAACCCCGTGATATTTTAGCATTCCGTGCACACTGGTGCTGAAGTGGTGCCACTGGTAGCTTTTAGAGTACATCTTTTAGATGCTTAAAATGTAGATAGAACAAGACATATATTCAAAGAACAAAATGCTGTCGCATGCACAACATTTCGAATGATGCTGATTTACTATAGCGGGACTGTTTTTCTGTTCCTAGTATTAGTGATACTTTGTCAGTATGTTTGCTGTTAAGACAAAAAACCAACAAAGCAGCATTGAAGAAACAGCACTAACACTCAAAAACATAAAAGGTTCTCTCTCAAAGAAATTAATTGTGTGTATATTTTAGTCACATCATGATATATACTACAAACTGGGTTATTTTACCAATATAGCTCTTATTGTTGATTCACCTTTCCCACCCCTTCTACCTTTATGGCACATTTAAGATTAGGTCATTATCATGAGATCCACACTTTGGTCTATTTGGTTGTATCTCTACACAGATGGATGTTATCATAATTTGTGATTATTTTCAAACAGAACCTTTTTTTTTTTTTTAATCTAATATGAAAAGCCACTTCAAAGACCCTTTAAAAGGTTCATTCCATTCAATCTAGGTCCACAAGCTGCACAGTGAAGGAACTGAGGTCACTCCATGCTCCGTGTATATATTCTATACATTAAAACCAATGAAAAGAAACAACCCAAAGTTAACTGCCTCAGTTGCCTTAGGCTTTTTCCCAGGGTAGATCTCACTTGTCATCCTCAAAACTATCCTCAGCTTCCAGCCTACAGTGGCAGTGCACCGTCTGTCTGAAAAAAGACTTTCAGCACCCTCCTCCACCCCCAACAGCAGAAAAATGAAGAAATTCGGTATTTCAAAGAAAAAAGACAAGCATGTGCATTTCACGAGCCCCCTCTACTGTCTTTTTCTGGAAATACCACTATGGTTAAACCGGAGCTTTTGAGGAAACGCAGGAAGACCCTGTAAACTTACTCCTCTTTCACTTGTCTTTTTTAAAGAAGTGGGCTTTACAGAAAAGACGACCATTTTAAAATAAGCACAATGAAATTATTTTCAATGCCTGGCCTTATACCTGGGGAGAAAGAACCCCAGAGCAACCCTCTAGTACCACCACTGTTGTATTAAGCACAAATCTATACTTAAAAACAGGTTTACCAAAGCAGTTCACCAAAACCAGTGAACTAGCATCAAAGAGAGGTCAGTTCCTTCATATGACCTGCTACCAAGCTGCAGTGTAACTCTACAGCTCCATACACATTCTGGCTCTCTAACATCTCCTGGAAAGTTAAATGGAGTGCTACAGACAGCGCTCACTCATTATTTAGTTGGTGCAATGACTACATCCAGTCTTTGTATGCTAGCAACTGCTAGTGTTTTCTAGGCACCGTCTCCCAAGTCAGGTCTTTGTTCCTATAATATATGAACAAGAATAAGCATTCTCAAGAACCCCCAGACTAAACCAGCTGGGACACCATGGGATATCTAGTCCCAAAACTAACCCCACATTTGAAGGGAAGCTGATCTTCACCCAGCAGCAATCTAAAATACCAGACAGCAGAAGAACTGCTATTCACTACTCCCAAGAAGCCAAATACAAACCTGGACTGTACAAATCACTGCTGGATAGGTTCTACATAGGTCTATGTATTGGTCCTTCCTGCAACCGAGGAGACATTCACAAAGTGGAAGGCTGACTACTGACAATTCAGAGAAGCTCATCCTAGATTAAGTTTTACACTTAAATGATTTGATTCTTAATCCCTATTACTTTCCTTTAACCCATTTTTACTTGGCCTTTAGAAGTCACCTTAGGGGTTATGTAACTCAGTGTTATACTTATCCTGTCCTAATTTCTCATGTGACCTTCAAAATTCTTCTCCTGGAGGGAAGGAGCTGTTTGTTCTGAGCAAGCCAGCATGAGAATTAGGTGTGAAACTTCAGGTTCTGGATTTGCTCAGGACAGAAAG
This sequence comes from Ceryle rudis, assembly GCA_033439905.1. Classification (NCBI taxonomy): domain Eukaryota; kingdom Metazoa; phylum Chordata; class Aves; order Coraciiformes; family Cerylidae; genus Ceryle; species Ceryle rudis. The sequence goes on from JAAGNO010002109.1 coordinate 103,609, forward strand.
GTCTTGTTTAAGTACTGAAGGTTGCTGTGAGGTCTCCCCAGAACCTTCTCTTCTTGAGGCTGAACCACCTCAAGACCCACTAGTCTTCATAGACATGCTAGCATTACATCCAGACTCCAGAAATAGTCTTAGCATGTACAGATTTGGACATAAACCTCACCACAATCCAAATCACAGTTAATATACCACAAGTTTGGAAAAGAATTTTATTCTATATTTTCTGCCTAGTTTTTTCTCAGGCTTTAAATTTACTAGATGGCTTTAAGTTTTATTGCAGTTGTCAACATTCCACACAACAGAAATGCGTATTAACAAGTGCAAGAAAAGCTCCTAAGAGGTAGCATTGTCACAAGAAGAAATAACCAGAGACCTGGAAAAGCATAGTTCCTTCATATGAAAAAGCTGTTTATGTGCATCTACAGAGGCAGTATGACCAATGAGACCATGAGTCTACACATGATTTTTCCAACTCCACACCAAGAAATTCAAGTCACCATCAATCCAATTATCACTGCAGAGCTTATTTTTTCTTACAAGCTACTATACTGCTTAGGTTATCCTGGTACCCAGGTCTGACTGAACAAAATCTTCAGAATTCCCAAAACACAGTACACTAGCACAGTAAAACACAGCAGCTGTTACTTGTAATTCTTCTCATGATGCTGTAGGTTAACCGACATTTCCAAGGCACGTCCTCTGGGAACTCTGCCTTTTCTGACCTTGGTAATTCCAGCTTAAATTCCTTGGATCTGCTGCTGAATTTGAGTGCTGCTGGACTTCATTCCTGGCCCTGAAGTACAGGCTGCAGTTTTCTACTCAGTGGGAGTTCTGTGTGTGTTTTTGAAAGCCAGAAGTTGATGGCATGCCAGTTTGCCTACACAGCAGTCAAATGTCTTGACACCCACAACATTGGGGCTTCAATACAGAAATCAGAATGCACACAGTAAGCATTTCTAGTTATGTTACCAAAGACAACCATGTCAACTACATCACACTGATTATCTCTTTTATAGAGGAATATTATCGTAAACAATTCCACACAAAGCACATCTTTTCACCCAGTACAGTATGAGTCCACAGACCAATAGGAGCACAAAGAACAGGCTGAGAGAGTTCAGGTTGTTCAGCCTGGAGAATACAAGGCTCTGGGGAGACCTTATTGCAGCCTTCCAGTATCTGAAAGGGGCCTACAAGGAAGCTGTGGAGGGACTTTTTATGAGAGTTTGTAGTGATA
>JAAGNO010002109.1:112722-125666 GCA_033439905.1 Ceryle rudis
TGTCAGCCCTGAGTTGTCCGTAAGCCCCAGGCCAAACAGAGCAATGCTGCACCACACAAAGACCCAAAACCTGAGCTAAGCCTTGAAATTCCTCAACAAATGGTATGCTCTGAGTCTCAATTCAAACCACTATTTGGCTTCCTGAGAAAGTAAGATGAAGAGAGCTTGAAGGGCTTCAGTGGTGGTTTCAGCCACACTTTCATGTATCCAGATGGCATAATCTGAACAGGCATATTTTTGCCACAACCACCCGGAGGGTTTCACCTGACAACCTTGTGTATTCAAATTGTAATCAGTCACCCAAACCAGGGGATAAAAGTCCTAAGCTTTAGTTTAGGAACTAGGAGTTGCCTCTCCAATGTTCACTCCCCTGTATAGAGACCCTCCCCCCTTGGTCAGGGCCTCAGCCAAGGTGACTTTTCCAAGATTGAGAGCCCTTACCTGGAGTGGTAAGTGAATAATTAGCATACTGTAAATTTGCAAACACAGGTGATTAACTAAGATGTGTACAATATTTAGCATGCTTTCTACTTTGTTATAGCGTATTCTTGCTTTTGAGCTGTAACAGTGCCTTCTTCCACTATCCATAAAACCTGCATTAGTGGTGTATTAGACATCAGATAGATGGTTTGCTTGGGCCTTACACTTAAACCTGAGAGTTCAAATAATTAATTTGCTTACACCTCACAGTCCAGTCTCTTTTTGCCACACCAGGTGCTTCCTGACAGAGACAGGGTAGGATCATTCATCATTCTTCCCAGCTGCAGTGTAGAGCACAATTTTAAGTATCTTGTCCTGCCCAGACTGGCCCAAGGGCTACTGCAGGCACAATCCCCTGGTTAATTTGTTTAAAGGCTTGTTGCTGCCCCAATTAAAATCATTCTTCTTCTGGGTCACTTGGTAGAGAGGGCTCACAGTCAAGCTGTAGTCTGGTGTGCATTCTTCAGAAACCCTCAGTGCCCAGGAAAGCCTATGTTTCCTTTTACTGACTGGCGGGGACATAGCTGCTATCTTTTTGATCACATCCACTGGGATGGTGTTGCCCATCTTGCCATTTGATTCCTAAGAACTGGATCTCCTCTGCAGGTCCCTTGACCTTACTTCATTTTATGGGAAAATCAGCCTTCAGGAGAATTTATTTTCCTCCCTTTCTCAAAAACTTCTTCTGCCGTGTCACCTCATACAATGATGTCATCAAGGTATTGCAGGTGTTCCAGAGTTTTACCCTGTCCAGTGCAGTCTGAATCAGTCCATGGAAGTGGTGGGGCTGTGTTTCCACCCCTGAGGCAGTTGATTCCAGGTATACTGGACACCCCTCCAAGTGAAAGCAAACCACAGCCTGCACTCTGGTGCCAAAGGGATTGAGCAAAAGCCATTAGCAATACCAGCTGTGGTGTAACCACTTGGCTGCCTTTGACTCCAGGTCATACTGAAGCTCTAACCTGTATGGCACAGCAGCACTCGGCAGTGGTATAACTTTATTCAGGCCTCAATAGTCCGCTGTCAATCTCCATTAGACTTTTGTACTGGCCATATGGGACTGCTGAAGTGTGAGCTGTGCTGATCACCCTCAGGCTCTCCAGTTGTCAGATCAGCTGCTAGATGAGGATTGGGGAATCTCGGTTGGTGCAATATTGCCATTAGTGCACCATTGTGGTAGCAATTGGCACCTTCTGCTCTTCAACCTTTATCAACCCCACCACCGAAGGGTCCTCCAAGAGGCCAGGCAAGGTGGACAACTACTCAGTTCCCCCCATCTCTAAGGCAGCTATTCCAAAGGCCCATCATTAATTACCCTTTTGTGTCCTTGAAATAGCCTCTTCTGAGATGGTCCACACCAAGGATGCACAGGGCCTCTGGGCCAGTCACAGTGAGGTGTTTGTGCCATTTCTTCCCAGTCAGACTCACCTGAGTCTCCCATACAGTCAGCTGTTGGGATTCCCCTATCACCCCAGAAATACAGAAGGGTTCAGCAGATGACATTAAGGTACATTGTGTGCCAACGTCAGCTACAGCTTTGTGGGTCTGATGTGCCACGACATGGGATCTACACAGTCCAGTAAACCCAATTATCCCTTTCCGCTATCTGTCTGGAGGCGGGGCCCCTCTAGTCCTGATCAGAGTCACTCACTCCTTGTGAAAATGACTTAGAGGTCCCCTCAAGAGGATCAGAAGCAAGCTCAATCCTTCTACTCTGTCTGGGAATTTTTCCCACTAGAAACCAGGGCAAAGTTCTTAGAGGAATTCCATTTTGCAATTGTTTTTCCTGACCACAACTCATGTACTTATGCAGCTAGGATTGATGTGGGGTTTCCATCCCACTTCCTCCTGTTATCTCATGTTATCTCCATGGTCACATAGGTAGAACCACAGGGTGCCACGTGATGTGTGCCTCCCCTATTCTTTTGCTTGAGCAGGGAAGCATCTACTCTTAATAGCCAAAACACGGGCCTATACAGGTGGGGAGCAGGACATGTCCTCTTTGAGTTGCTAGACCTCCCAAGACAGTTTCTCCACAGCTAAAACACAGGCCCGTAGGGAAGAAGAGAGACTTCCTTCACAGTGCCAGAGTATGCCAACCTACTCATCCACCACTCATCCCTGTCTGTCTTTTCAGGACAGTATTGCCAATGAGTTGGCATATGATGATGCACTTCATAGGAACTTCAGCCACACAGGTGGTGTGCACTGGACTTCATCTGGATCTGGGACTAACTGCTCATCATCCTGATCATTATAAATCATCTCCAGCACCACTAATTCTCTCAGGTACTGAATCCCTTTCTCCATAGTGGTCCCCTTGCTCACGTGATGTGTAACACCTTCTTAAAGGGATACCTTTCCTTCACGCTTAGCAGGAGTCACTTCCAAAGGCTGAGGGATCATGCCTGTTTTCTAATCTACTTGTCAATGCCCCCTTCCCTAGACGAGGGGGGGTGAGGCTTGGTCTCTTGGCTCTCCTAATTCCAAACTACCAGCCCCTTTATCCCAGCATCAGAGCAGCCAGATGATAATCTGCTCGCCTGGATGATGACTGAAGTCCTTCCACATATCTCACAGCTCACTCAGGGACAGGGATCTGGTGATCACTTCTGGCTCTTCCTCCTATTCTCATGAGGACCCCGTCTCATCATCATCCCTTGCGAAGTGAACTGATTTTTTCACTTATTTCTTTTTCTGTATTGGGATGACTGATACCAGCAGGGGTTGATTCTCTGCTTCAACTGTGGCATCTGCCACTTGGGTTTGAGTAGCCACAGAGCTTGTCACAAGGGTTGGAACAGCTGCAGTGCCTGCTTGGTCTGGTTTTGGGTCCAGAGACCTTCTTTCCCTTGAGGGCACTAAATAGTGTTGAAAAGAACGCAGTAGGCATAGGCCAGGACCCAGCAGATTGCAGTGGTTTGAATCTCTCTGGAGTCGCCAGGCTGACAACATACTTTTTCCAAATATTTTACTAGCTTATCAGGATTCTGCAGTTGTTCAGGGATGAAATTCCAAAACATTGGAGATGACCACTGCTCTAGATACTTGCTCATACTCTCCCACACAGCCTGCCACTCATAACTGTCCAGCCTCAGGGCAGATCTCTAGGTGGTATTTCTGAAAAAAAAAAAAAGTTGTTTAACCCTATACAAGACCCGGCATACATTCAGAAGACACAGTAACAAGAGCATTCTGGTCTACACATCCCAAAAATACTCAAAATTCTCAAAAGCTGAGTCTCCTCCCATCTTGCCCATAGATTGGGTGAGATTGCTCATAACTGACAAGGCTGCACACAGATACCAGCTTAACCTTGCAAGCGGGGGTATCATCACATCTTAGGCTGACAATATCCAGTCCAGCAACATGACAGTCCTCACCCATTTCCCCAAGATGATAAACAGCACCTCAGGGAACACATAGTACAGGTAAGGATTCATGTAACACCAACGCACAAACAGATGGGCCAGCATTGTGACCTTGAACTGCTGAACCCACATGAAAAGTGCATATGACAAAATTGTTTTAAGACACTCTGGTCAGATTTGTCTTTACCTCAACCCTTCGTACCACACTGTGGGTGCTAAAAAGGACTGCTGTGGTTTAAGCTCCACTAGCAGCTAAACACCAAACACCCACTACTTCCCCCCAACCCCTTCCTGGGGAATGGGAAGGAGAAGGGAGAGGAATTAAAAAAAGGTGAGACCCCAGGGGTTGAAATAAGGACAGTTTAATAAAACAATACAAAGAGAGAGGAAACCAACAGTACTAATGAAATGATAGACAAATTGAGTAATAGAAGCTGGAAAGGCCCTACCTATTCCCAAGACTCCACTTTCCCTACTCCAGCCACACTGAAGCAAGCTAAAAACAGGCACTCCCACACTCGGCCAGCCCTCCCTTTATATGGGGCCATGACTCAGTATGGTATTGACTATCCCATTGGATGGTTGGATTGTTTATCCCACATGTGGTCCCTCCCAGCTGCAGCCCCTCACAACTACTTGGGTTAGCAGCTGTTTGTGATAATTAACCCGAACCAAACCCAGGACAACTCCTCACAGCCATGTGGGCCTTTTTACTTGCTGCAGGTGCCCTGAAACAGCCACCTGATGGGGTCCTGAGCCTCTGGGCATGGGCCCCAAGAGAACTCTTTCTGCTCATGCCAAATGGTACCTACAGAACCTTGCCAAAACCCAGAGATGCTGCTTACTGAGGCTACTGGCCTCCAGGGTTAAGCTGTTTTGAAGCAGGAGGTTTTGCAATATAATTTCAGAGTTAGGCCTCTCATTTCCACTATCTCAGTTCACCTGCACCAAGAATGGGCCTCTTGGCTTCAGATGAGCCATTGAGTAACTACTCGCCCAGCGCTCGCCTGCTGTAGGCTCATGGATAATGAAGTAGAACAACACAAACACAGAGGTGAGGAGCCTGGTGTGTTTAACAAGTGGATAGACACAACTCTTTCAGCACCTTCTCATTCGATCCAATACACCTATATAGAATGGGGAAGAGGCTTGATGGCACATAAAAAAAGTCCATGTTAATTTTACAAGCGATGCTCAGTGCTGCTGCCTTGAGTACAAGTCTCAACACACAAAAATGATGTCGTGAAATCAATGCCAGGGAAGGGAGCGTTAGCACAGATGGTCAGGTAGTCTGATATTGAGTTCTGGCACTAATTTTATCCCTTTTCCTCCATACCAAGCTTGGGTGGGAAGAGAGGCTGCTGATCAACTGGAGGTTGTATCACGTGTGTCCTCACACTGAGAAAAGGAGAGACTGAGCTGCTGCTCCACTCTGACCTGCAGGAAGTGCAGGTGGGGGAAACAGGTGAAAAAAGCCCAATCCATTTTGCACCTTAGATCTGGCAGTTGTGACCAACTGCCACATGCAAAGATCACCTCTTCCAAGCAGGGATGCTTAAAATTAAGAGCTTTCTATACCCCTCAGAGACAGCTGTCCAGCGTCTCCACTCTGTCTCCCCACTTCTAAACATTTTTGACCATCTTGCATCCAAGAATATACACAATTTTCTACACCCTACAAGATGGAGAAAGCAAGAAATGTTAGTTGGGTAGTTCTTATGGTACCCAAATCAGCTGGTCTAGGGAAGCCATGTGTGATGTCCCTGCCTGTTCCCACAAGATTAGGCTAGCCATCCAAGATGCTCTCTAGTGAGTACACCCAGTCCACTAGAAATTACCCAAACCATGGCTTTCTTTTGGTCACCAGAACACATCAGAAAGGATGTTCTCTCTACCCTATCCCATGTGATAGATTATCCTTGGTCCCAAGTGAAGGGAGGGGGGGCCAGGGACCATTACAGTGACAGGAAAGCCTCACAAGCCACTGTGTGCTTGGCAAGTTGGCGAACAGTTTATAGCTCTTAAATACTTCCAGAGGGTTTGCGCAGTCAGCCCTTGGAGAGAGGTGGTTGACTATTCTTGGTTTAATGGAGAGGACATCCCTTTTAAAGGCCACCCTATTTAAAAGTGAAGAGTTCTTGTATGGTTCAGGCCTCATTCTTTGTTTTCTCCCACTCTGCAGGAAACAGGTACAGTCAAACCAGGCTTCACCCAGAAATGCTGCTGCCCTCAGAGGAGCAGGGAATTCTTTTTCCTCAGCAGGCAAGACAGTCTAAACACTAATTCAGCCTTAAAAACCTGCTGCAAAAAACCCACAGCTCTTTCTCCCTGCAGAGCTGAATGCAATCATGCTTGCGCTGGGGACTCCGTAGTGATCTGGCAGAGCTGGTACCAGACGTGTTGTCAATAAAACCACCACGTGCTCAAGAAAGCCCTCGGCTTTGCGAGGGAGGTGGAACAGCCCTGAGCAGCTCATTATTGGGTAAAGTTATTAACACAACCACAGTGAAGGAGCGCAGCAGAAAACATGTTAAGAGATGAACAACGTGCAAATGAGAAGTTTGCAGCTCCATATGCCATGTAGACTTCAGTTAAAACAAATTTGAATACAGAATCACCTAGATTGAAAAAGACCTTCAAGATCATTGAGTCCAATCATTAATCTAACACTGACAAGTCCTTGACTAAACCACATCCCTAAGCACTACATCTACATGACTCTCAAATACCTCCAGGGTGGGGGACTCCACCGCCACCCGGGAAACCATTCCAATGCCTGATAAGCCTTTCAGTAAAGAAATTCTTCTTAATATCCAATCTAAACTTTCCTTGGCACAACTTGAGGCTGTTTCCTCTTGTCCTATCCCTTGTTACTTGGTTGAACAGACTGACGCCCACCTTATTATAACCTCCTTTCAAGCAGTTGTTGAGAGCAGTAAGGTCTCCCCTGAGCTTCCTACCTTAGAAAGAAGGAAGGTAGCAGTGGCCAGAAGAGGTGCTGGGTGAGTTCAGTGCTGACAGCCACACTCAAATGGCTCTGGCCTTTCCCAGCACTGCTGGGATATCTGGAAGCACAGACACACTGACTTGTTTCCTCTCCCTGACTTCAGCTTTTCAGGCTTGAGGAAAATCCTGCCAAGCGCCCTCCTCGCAGCTTTTTCACCCTCTGCGCTCACCCCTCCAGTGCTATGTTTTGCAGAAGCTGTGATGAAGCCCCCAGTTGACAAACTGTGAATTTAGAGCTGCAGTAAGTGGAAGAAAGTCAGTCTTAATGTCTTCACTTGCCTGTTCTCATACCAACTGCAAAACTCCCTTAAAAAAAAAAAAAAAAAAGTCAGCATATGCTTTGATTTGTTAATGCTCTGATCTAATAAATTGCTAAACATCGAACATACAGGCCAGAGGGGAAAGTTAAGACCAGGTAAAATCACAGCCCTGCCCGTTGCTTTTATGACATTTACCACAAGAGGGGACTCTTCCACTACTCCACAGGGCACAAATCACTTCCAAACGAAGGGAAAGGATGAATAGATCACTTCTGCAGCTGAATGTGCAGAGACCATTTTAAGCTTTTAAGTTTTTAAGCCTGCAGGAGCTGTCAATCTGCAAAAATCATTAACAGGTATCAGTTTGTGTTCATGTCCAACTGCTCTTCTGACTCCTTGCAGCTCCTGCTTTTATACTGTATGTGGCACATTGAAAATATCCCATTAACTTTTTCTTAACAGAGAAAAATTGGACAGAATTTGTTGATCCACTAGATGGAAACTACAAACAATAAAAAACCCCCACCCAAACCTAATGAAACCTCTGATTATCTTCCAGGGCTGGAAGAACCTGCTGAGCTGTTGAGGCCTGTCTCCAGCGGCACACATGGTGCAGGAGAAGTCAGACAGTGGCAGAGAGGTCATGAGGCAGACATGGGCTGAAAGCTTGATAGTGCACAGCAACAAACATCCCCTTCTCCATCAGATACAGCACAACACTGTCAGGTTTATCATCAGCATTTAGAGTTCACCAAAGATGATATACTGAAAAACAAGATTGGAAACCACTAATTCTGTTCTCTTAACTTTCAGGAAGTGAATATAACAATCAATAAATATTATCCTGAATTGTCTGGACGGTGCCTTTCTTTGCTAAAACGCCAAAGAAACCTTGAGCAGCTCTCTAACTGAAACTCTGTTATTGTGCAGTGACATTTTGTGGGAGGCTGTGGGTTTATGGTGAGAGTCACAGAAAACAGCAACTAAAATAAAACTGAGAATTAATTGCCTATTCAAACAAAGTTGTAGGTGATCTCACAATTACTTTAAAAGCTTCCCCAAAGAAGAGACATTATGATGCTAATTAGGACTTCATTTCAGCGGGGAAAAGCTTGTATTACACAGCTGCCATAATTCTCAGTATAAGTAAGCAAGTAATTGTTCTTACTCAACATACTGAATTCCTATTAAATCTTCAATACATGAACTAAACCCAAAAGTCAAAGGTTTTTAAGTCTATGCTGGAGGACCGTGCTTGAAATGTTTTGCTAGTCAAAGTGCAGCAGTCACAAGCGCATTCACTTTCCAGGGTAGATGTGCCTATCAGACAATGATGGGATCTTAATGGGTTTTAAGACCTCAGCTGTATACGACAGTAGGAAAAGAAACTTGCACATGAGTGAAGACAGTATTGGGATTTCTCTCCCATCTCTCTGCCACCCTCACCACAGTGATAACAGTCATATGCCCCAAGACCACCAGGACACCCCAGCAGTCATGGAAGAAAGAGGTGAGTCCTGGTTGGCCATCTGCTTCTGGACAACCAAATGGGTAACAGCTGAATTCTCGTCTTCCTCTGAGGGTGCAGAAGCATTCATTTGCTTCTCACTTTCCTCTACACAGATGTCAATTTTCCTGAAGCTTGTGGAAACTTAATTAATTTGGAGACTGCTAACCCTTCTTCTAATTTAGATGAAATTGATCATTTGGTTCAGAAATTATTCAGAGCAGGAGAGACAGGTGGGTGGACACTCCACTCACGTAAGTGTTCTTTCCGTAGGAAATAAAACTGAAAGTGAGAGATTAACAAGAACATTAAGACAAAAAATAAGGCCTCAAATCTTAGGAGAGCTAATTAGTACCTCACAACTGTTGGAGAACTAATTGTTGACAGGCTAATTTTGACCAGGCAGCTGGGATGTACCATCTATATATGCACATTGGTGTAGTGATGCTACAGTGCAGGGAGTGAGCACAAGATACAGGTGTGACTACGGATCACAGCGCTCTTTGCCAAGTTGAATCTGTAAATAAAACAGTCACTTAGAAAAGACCTTGAATTCCCCAAAGTAAGCTCAATCAGCAGCAGCTAGTAGAAATACTTGCCAGATTTCCGACGTCTGTGCCATGTCACAAACCCAAAGCATTTTCACGCAAGTTGAAGGTCAATGGGAAGTTGGTGTGTAACGTGGCACCTAAAGAAGGCCCCAAGGAGCCATGCCTTAGATGATGCAGGAAGTCACTAGGAACAATGTTTCTTAAACTCCAAATCTGAAGGTTTTCATGGGAGACAATAAGAAGTGGTTTGGGCACCGAAGGAGAAGCAATGAGTAGCGATCACGATACAAGAGTCTTTTTTTTTCAGTCTGTCTTTTGACTTTAAAATTATTGAGAAATGCTTCTGTAAGAAGTATTTTTGTCTGGCTGGTTGTGAAGATTTTAGGGAGCCTAAGAGATCAAAACTAAAATTCCTTTCTCTGGATTCAGCTAGAAAGATGCAAGTGTTCAGGGACAGGTTGGATGGAGCTTTGAGCAACATTTATTATAACGTAGAGTAGGAAAGAGAACAATTCCACTCTGTTTTGCAAATCAATAAATTCACGGCCTAAAACCAGCCATGTTAACGTGACAAGGGGGGTCATCAGCAGAATGCTTGCTCAGGCTGAACTTTCAATGACAATGTGGTATTTAAAAAAGAAAAATTAACCAAACTACATTATAGTGCATGTATTTTTATGAGAACTTCATTAGCCCACTTAACCAAAGTGACTCACAGGAGCACATGAGACTCTTGCTTCTAATCAACCTTCTGTTGCCTCCATTTCTCCCTGCTTGGTTTAGGGATTGTATTTTCCTTTTCACTTCAGCCACACGGAGCTGTATTCAGCCGTAAAACACATCACCCCAACACTTCCTACCTGACCAGACCTTTTCTTTTATCATTGTCGAGGTTTAACCTCTGCTAGCAGTTAAACACCACACAGATGCTTATCTAGTACTTCCCCCCACATGCCTTCCACACCCCCTCCTGTGGGATGGCAAGGACTATGGGGAGGAAGAAAAAAGGTGAAACCCCAGGGGCTGAGATAAAGAGAGTTTAATAAAACAACACAAAGAGAGAAGAAAACAACACTACTAATGGTAGTACTAATGAAATGATAAACAAATGATAATAGAAGCTGAGAAGGCTCTGACTGTGCTCAAGACACCAACTATTCCTGCTCCATCCACACTGAAGTGAGTTGAAAACAGGCACCCCCACCCCAGGCCAGCCCTCCCTTTTATATAGGGCCATGTCATCAGTATGTCATGAATATCCCATTGGCTGGTTGGGTTGTTTATCCTGCCTGTGGCCCTCTCACCTGCGGCCCCTCCCAGCTGCTTGGACCAGGAGCTGTTGGTGATAATTAATCTGAACTGAACCCAAGACATAAATCCAGGTAGCATTTTTCTGCTTGAATAAAAGGAAGAGCCGTATTCCAATAGTTATAAACCTTTCCATTTATTGTTAAATCTTCTAAAATATGTATCAGGAATAAGAACTCAGGTCCCATTCTCCAATGAAATGGCCTCAAACAAGTGCCCTTCGCTATGTTCTTGTTGTCACTGGATGGTTTGTTCAGAATTCTGTGCTTTATTCAGGAGACCCATTCCCCTGTTTTTTAAATGCCACTAGAAACCTGCAGCAGCAACAAGCACTGGAGGAATATCATTACCCTGTTCTTGGATTGTTTGTTCCTGTAACGCGCTTGCCATCAGGCAGGATTCCTGTTACTGCAGGGCAGAGGGTTCTTCTGTACTGAGGCATGGTCAGTGTGCATGTCCACCAAGCATTCTCTGATTTAAACCTCAAGTCATGCTCAGGAACTGCAGCGCTACGGCATCTACTGCATGTCAACGACTTTATCGCTATCTGCCCCTAATTGACTCAGGCGGAAAAGATCAAACCTCAAGTATTGGTGATGTTCTCTTGTTAACCCTCCAATAGCTCATTACTGCCGAAGGCAGCCTTTCATCTTCCTACACGTCCATACATAGATGTACAAAGCAAACAACGCAGCTGCTCAACAGGTATCTGAGATCTCCTGTGCAAAAGAATGCAATGAGAAAAAAAAAAAAAAGAAGAAGAGAAAAGATCCATTAGCAAGAGAAAGAGGGGTGTGATGTTTGGAGGAGATCTGAAGGATGGGAATCGAGGGTGCCAATGTCCTGGAACCACTGCACTCCTAGGGACCTGTAGTGAAACCAGGACTAAAGCCCAACGAGCAAGTTGTCCTTGGGCAGTGACCCTGGCTAGCTGCACATGGCAGGCTTGGTCCTCAACTGCTGTAGCACACTACACTACCAGCACAAAATCCCAGCATGTGCTAAACATACTTGATGCAAGTTTACATAAATCTGGGAGATGGTTTGATATGAATTGGAAATGAACACTTATTTTTTTTTCCCCTGAAGCAAGAAGCTTTCCCAAGGTCTTAAGGTTGGTCTATCAGGACCATACTCCCCTTGTCATTTTATTTTTTTAAATTTTTTTTTACAAGTAGGCTGTAGACCAGCAAAAGACAGTCTAAAATATGGAAAAGGCACACCCATCCCACCGTAGAAGCCACAGCTTTGCATTTACCAGTGCTGAGGGTACTGCCAACAGCTGGGTCATGTGCTTACATACTGGCAAGGCCGGTATATGGACCTTACATGGACCTCACAAGGGCTGTAGTTCCAGCTGCTGTCTCATATGATTTATTAGATTTGATTACCCCAGAACTGGAAAATAGAAGGTATTTTCTTTGGGGCTAAACTAGCAGCACTCAGATGAACATATATCACAGCCTGGGACTAGTTTATTCCTATAACTCCCCGCAAAATTCCTAAAAAGCAAATCTTGCCCTCAGCTGATTTCTCACACAGCGTGCCAGGTGAATGGGCGCTGGGAAGGAAGCACAAGAAATCAAAGTGACACGTCCTGTGGTAGCAGCTGATGGGGTGTTCTGTTGTACTTGCAGCCTGTTACCTTGTGTTTTAACATCAGAAGCTTTGCTGTCTTTTCTTTTTATACATTTTTTCTCCCTTTAAGGACTACAATTTCATTAGTTTGAGAACGTGGCAATTACCAGGAAGGTTGGAAAGCTGTGTCATAAACTGATCAACTGCAGCAATCAATGTGACTTTCCTGCTTGCCTTTGTGGAGACTATACCTGAGCACTTTGCCTCCTGCTAACCCAACTCAACTGGCAGAAGCAGCTATTTAGCTGTGTTGCCTTCACAGCAGCACAAGAAAAGTGCTCCGGCTTCAACATGAGCGACACCTCATGCCTGTAGATCTGTGTTCTGCCACAGCCACCATGTAAGTCCGCGAGGGAAAGGTGCTGCCCCACCACTGAGCGCTTGCACTTTGGCAAAGTCCTCCCAGCACTGCAGCCGTGCAGCCCCACTCTGGGAGCTGCCAGGGTCTGGCTGTCACAGTATTGCATAGTAATCATGAGCACTGCATGTTTCATCATTTTTCTCCTTCTCTTTCTTCCTGCCACCCTGAAGATAGAGATTTTAAATCAGAATGTCCGTCTTTCATTTACAGTAGTCTCTTCTTAGACATTAGCTGTCACTCTGTACTTGGCATTGGTGAAGCTGCATCTCGAATCCCAGGTTCAGTTTTGGGCCTCTCATTCCAAGGACACTAAGGGGCTTGAAAATGGCCAGAGAAGGGCAATGAAGCTGGGGAAGGGTCTAGAGCACAAGTTTTGTGAGAAGCGGCTGAGGGACCTGGGGTTGTTGAGCCTGGAGAAAAGGAGGCTCAGGGGAGACCTTCTCGCTCTCAACAACTCCCTGA
>JAAGNO010002109.1:125766-161219 GCA_033439905.1 Ceryle rudis
GGTCCCTTCTCCCAAGGAACAAGTGACAGGACAAGAGGAAATGGCCTCAAGTTGTGTCAGAGAAGGTTTAGGTTGGACAGGAGGAAAAAATGTCTTCCCCAAAAGGGTTATTCAAGGCCTGGCCCAGGCTGCCCAGGGCAGTGGTGGAGTCCCCATCCCTGGAGGAATTTAAAGGGTGTGGAGATGTGGTGCTGAGGGACACGGTTTAGTGGTGACCTGGCAGCACTGGGTTAACGGTTGGACATGATGATCTGAAAGGTCTCTTCCAATCAGAACTATTCTACGTTTCATGATCTGTTTTATCCAATAGTCTATGTCATAGCTACACAATTACAGACTGAGAAGGATGATGGACAGGTGGGTGTGTGCAGAGATACACACGCGTATGTGCACAAAGAGCAAATCCCCTCCGAGCAAACAAGGGCATGGCTATTTTCTAAGTCCAGGAAAAAAGGGACTGTCATTTGTCACCTTGGCAGGATAATCAGCCTGGTCAGCGCAGTGCCTGATGTGACTGTGCTCTGGCCCCTGTGCTAGGCTGGTACCTCTCCAGGTGCTGTGCAGAGCCCTGTCCCTCCTGCCCCTGCTCACCTTTCTTAAGCAAACGAAGAAGGAGCCAGCGGCTGAGCCAGGTGTAGCTTCTGAACGTGAGATCTGGGAGCAGTGCCAACTTCTGTTCCCTTCCTGCTCTTTGGACCAACCTGGCCTTAACAATCCACCACCAGGGTTTCACCACATCACAAAGGTTTTTCAAGATGCCTACAGGCTACTTGGTGCCCTGATGTCTGCTCAGCATGCGCATCCTCATGCTTTTTAATTTGTGCATGTTGATAGTGTAACTATGCAGATTTTTCAGTCTGCAAGGGAAAAACATGGATCACTAAATTAAACGGAAGGGAGAGACAAATATTTACTACTCTCACTTGGCTCGATGATGGTATTAAGTTTTGCAGTTTACTGCGTTCTTATACTTTGTGTTCCTCATTTAAACGGTGATGATTAATCAGCACCACTTTGTTTACCCCCTTTTCCTAGGACTAGCATGCTGTGGCAGCTTCTTGTAACACTAAATCAGGACAGCCCCTGCTTAATATTTTATATATTTAAAAATTGCACTTTCCTTTTTCATTAAAACAGCCTCTTACCAGCCTTTCCGCAATAACAAGTTAGAATAAAATGGCTCTTGGTGAATGCTGGTAAAGAGATGCTGCCTAGGTCCAATTTCTAAAAGGTAATACATTAAAAAATAATAATCTTTCTACCTGTGAAAAATTAATCAGATGAAATAATGACTTTAATACAATTTCCCTTGGTGACCTTAATCGAGGAAATAAGAAATTCTTTCTTAGGTACTAAAATTAAACATGGCAAGGGGAGTTTCTCTAAACTCCCCTGTTGGCCTTCAACACAAGCATTAAGGAGAATCCAAAGTGTTACCTTGGTGGGTAGCAGCTGAACCGCAGCAGCGCCGAACACTTTGGTTTTGCCACATTTTCTCACAAAACCAATGACCCCGTGCCAAGCTGTGGCTGGGAACAACTGATTCTATCGCGTAGTGGCCAGTAGCTCCCCAGAAATGGCTCAGTCTGCCAAACGGGAGCGCGTCACGCAATGCATACGATCTCTTAGAGGTCAGGCTTGGCTCCTGCACAAATCAAACACCATCAGCTCCAACCCCCAGGGCTGGTGGTAGGTTACAGCAACCACTTCTGCAAGATACATGGGGGGCAATTAGGGAGTAGAGGGGCAATTAGTAGACCACTGCTCTCTGAAATGGCAACTTGCCTTGTTTATAGGCCTCAAAAGACAACAGATAATCTATGGGCAGCCAGAGAGATGATGCACACATGTACTGCAAATCTAACTGCTGGGAGGAACCAATGATGAATGTCACCAGTGAGCCACTAACCATCAACCTCCGCAACACTGACATGCAACACGGCTTCAGGGTCAATATATAGGCTGATGGTCTCCCTAAACTCTAAAAACAAAACTAAACCTCCCTCTACTGTAACACAACATTCAGTTCTGCACCAAAACTGCCCTTCTCCATAAGCATCCTGTCCCCAGCTCCCCAAAAATCTCACCCAAACCCTCCAAATGGATTTCTGCAGCACTTGCTGGGCTGCCAGAAACAGCTCCCCTGGGAACAGAGACTTGCCAAGTTTATGGGAACTGCTGCAGTGAGATAAGCCCCACATCTGCCCTCACAGCTGACTTTGCCAGGTACGATGGCCATAGTCTTCTGAGAGAGAAGAACGAAGTCTTGAGTGGTATGCACTAAAAAAGGCAAATTTTCATAGAATCACAGACTGGTTTGGGTTAGAAAGGACATTTAAAGCTCATCCAGTGCATCCCCCCCCCTGCAGGGAGCAGGGTCATCTGCAACTACAGCAGGTTGCTCAGAGCCCCAGCCAACCTCACCTGGAATGGTTCCAGGATTTTCCCTTTGTTGCCTTAAAAAGGTGATGATGTTTTCTATTCTTTAATCATTTCAGCAGAGCTTTGAGGGGGAAGAGAAAGATTTTTCAGTCTGACACAAGGCCTTGCTTTTTCAGGAACTGCAAGAGAGCCACTGTACAGACACCGTCCTTTCCCCAAACGCACTTCTGAGTATGTTGCGAACAATTTACCCTCTCCAAGCCAGATCAGCCTGTCCAAAGCTGGAGTTTCAATGGGTGGAGTTTCAATGGGACCTCCTAAAAGCCCAATACTGGTTAAAGCCTACAAAGCATGGTAAACTCCAAGGGTCTCCATGCTTCTGCACCGGTGGATTTGCTGCCCGAGCAGATTCCTGTGGTTTCCCCAGCTCTGTGTGGAAGCTGCTGCTCCTTGCCAGATTGAGAGCACACAAATTAAGCCTCCTTGGGCAAGAACCACTTAGGAGTTCCAAGTAGCCCTCTCCACACTGGGAGCTTGTGTCCCCTTTGGAACTCCAGCATGGGCTCCCCACGCCTGCTCACCCCATGCTGCTGCTTGGACAGAGCCCAATGGCAGCAATTGCTGAATGCCACGGACACCTATAGCTTTCTGTGGCATCCTTATGGGGACAACAAACACACCTCGGAATGCTGCAGCTCCTTCTGGATATCATGGCAGCATTGTGGATGGCTGGTGCTTAACGATGTGCAAACACAGGGCTGGCGCTGCTTGCGAAAGGAACAACATCAGTTTATTGTGCATTGCTAAAAAGCAGCCAGCAGTGCCAGAAGAGATAAACTGTGTCCAGGCTGGTGCCACCCTGAGAGCTTTGGTTTTGTTATGCTATGAGTGAATTAACCAATTCTGCTTGCGCTGTTGCTACGCTATTGATCTGGGTCTCTGCTACAGCTTTATCATTTTATCAGCTGCGCTTAGCGCTCCTCGTCCAAACGGTGAAATGACTGCAACTCTCTTCTTCCAATAATGAAGAACAGAAAGGTAATATGCCACAGTACTCAGCCCTGAGTACTAAAGCTCAGTACTCTCAGGGCTTTGGAGAACCAGCTGCCTTCAAAATTCATTCGATAAACTGCACCATTCTTTGGGTTTATCACACCTTGTGGTTTATCAATACTTTGTAATAAATGCAAGTCTTTCTCAGACTATAAACAACGAGACAGTTGATGGTAACTTAAAGTTACCCTTTCTGCATGCAGCGTTTGAAGGCTCAGCAAGTGTGTGCCGAGCAGGATAAAGCTGCTGCCCTTCTTGTTTCTGGCTCGCTGTGCATCTTTGCACAGCCATGAACCAGGGCTTGATGAGAAATCACTCAGATGAAGCACCCCTATTTGCAGCACAGTTACAAATTGTACAAGGTAAGACACATTTATCACCCTGCACCACATTCTATTGGGTTGGAAGGGACCTTAAAGACCATCTAGTTCCAAGACCCCTGCTATGGGCAGGGATACCTCCCACTAGACCAGGTTGTTCAGAATCCCATCCAACCTGGTCTTGAACACCAAACTATAGCTAATTGTAAAGTTTTAAGTTACAACTGACATTTGCTAGAAGCAAACGGATGTATAAAAAGGAGAAGCCACTTCCCAACCACTGAGATGATCCCACAGAAGCCTCCAGGAGAAACCAGAACCACCATGGTTGTGACACATTAAACACTTTTTAAAATATCCAGCTGTACTCCCTTAGGACATACGACACTTCCCAGAAAGCACTTTCATGGTTGTGACTGGCCCAGGACACCCCGTTCCCAGTATGTGTTTTGCTACTGTGTAGGCTGAAATTGCTAAAAATTTGTATTATTTTTTCCAATCTCTTTTTTTCCATTTTGCTGACTATGCAAAGTTCTCCAGTTCCGTAACCAGTCCAGAACCTGGGGTACAGGGGGATGTTGAACAATTGCACTGTGACACCCCTCTGCCGGCAGAAGGCACCAAGCCAGACCCACCACGACCACACTGTCCTTTCCCCTACACCAACTCTGGCAAAGCCTGGAGGCACGGACTACCTACCATCTGTGCATAAATATTTTATGTTTCCTAACAGGTCCTCCATAGATCTGTGGAGCCTTCTTTACAGTCTTGCTCATAATAATATATACTTAAAGAAGGAGAAAAAAAAAAGTTTGCATTTTTCTCCTGACATTCCTTTTTTGTAGTGGGCATCACGCTGCCCTTTTACGGCCTCACCGTCGGTCATTTGAAACTTGCTTATACTGAAAATGTCGCAGCCGCCACACTGAGCCACAGAACTACCAGTGCCTCTGCTTGCAGGAGCGTGCAGATTAAATCAGCATCAGGAGCAATGATTATCACCTTGAGCGGTCATCCAATGAGTTGTTCTGGCACCCAGGGGAAAACGCTCGTGCCTTGCATCAGCGTTACAAATTTCAGCGGTTAAAGAGCTGTAAATTATATCCTGAGATGCAGAGACGTTATTCTACTTAGTGTAGCCACCAAAGCCATACTAATACCTCACTTCTCAAAGGAAAAATAGAAGTGACCTTGTTTTACTGTATCAGTCTCTCAGTTCTGGCACCCACTGCTTGCCTGCAGTTTAAAATCTATATTAAATTAACAGCATGGCATCCCCAGAACATAATAAATATTTGAATTCTGTATTAATTTACAGTCTTACATCCGCAGAAAATAGAAAAATAGCCTCCTAAACCTTCTGCAATCCATGAAGGATTTTCCTCTTTGCCACCAGTATTCAAAATTAAAGTCACGACAGGTTTAGCCGAAATTGAGCTAGATTTTAGATAAACCCCACACATTGCTGAAAAAAAGTGAAATTTCTTATCGTCTTTGCATTGTGGGGAAAGTTCTGAGCACCTGGGCAACACAAAGGAGACAGTATTGATCTTCAGTATTGGTTTTGCCTTTGGTAGGCATGCACAGCACTACTGATCGCCACCAGTGTTGGACCTGACGATTCTTCACAGGGCTAAAGCAGGTAAAGCTGCCAGTCTCTAGAAAAAGAAACATTTCTTTTTTTCCCCTCCCTCAGAAAACTGAAGGGTAGCTGGGAGAAAATGTTACTCTAAAAGCATATGACCTTATCAAAGTATTCAGTGAGAGCCAAACTAACAGAGCCTGCAGTACAAACGATGATGTAGTGAAATAATAACAGTATTTAAACAGGATTAAAATACAACATTTTACTAGTTATTTCAAAGAATAGATTTTTTTTTTTCCCTTTTTTTCCATTGTCTATGTGTTCAGACTCTAGCTATTTTTGTTAGGTACCAAGTGCAAATATGCCAGGATAAAAAGAGTTAGTTCCAAGAAACAGCCGGTCTGTTTGTTTTTTTCCCTTGTGTGGTAGGTGCATTTCTCATGCCTAAAACCAAGCACCAACTCTCAAAATATTTGGTTGGAAACCTCAGCTTGTAAGGAGGTATTTGACAGAAATGTCACATTTACATCGGCACGACACACGGACAGCTTCTGAAGACAAATGTTAAGAGGAATCTTGTGGAGGAGAACGTGCACGAGGGGAAAACAACCACAACCACAGTAGCGCGAGTCCACTGACTGCCGGGGCAGAACCAACTGCCATCGTCATCCAGATCTCATGGGGAAACTTCAACTACAGCAACAGGGGAAGAATAACGATGCCAATCGGTTCCTTACTCGTGGCACGCATTTATCTGGTGACTTCTCCTGTCTCTGGAGGGGTATCCATATTGTTCTCACAACCAGTCTGATCTTATCCTGAAAAAGAAGTTTGCATAATACAGCAGGACACTGTTTCATGTCAGTATGTATCTACCTTTCTCATGCTGGAGAAAAAATACTTTGCTCTGTATTGCAAATGTATTGGTGACTATGAACAGCAGCATTTCTCGACTCCTTACTCAGGTTGTAACGCAACACACACACTCCTTTCAGGTACCAGTAGAAATTACCAGCAGGTGCCAAAACTTATGTCGTGTATTTTACTAGCAGCGCTTCCTTCGAGTTTCTGAAACCATTCTCTGTGTGTGTTCTGACACCCTTTGCCCTTCACAGATCTGTTTATGCATATTAGCCTCGTAAAATATTCACTTCCCATCCTCTCCACCGTGATCCATTTGTCTTTTCAGCAGGTTTATATTCAACACTGTTGGAGTGGAATGGGGATTGTACCATTTAACCCAAGAGCTAGCTGGGCTTGAAAATGTATCCATCCCCTTCCTATTAATTACTCTTTAATGCCTGTTTCTATCACACAGCCTCGTGTATCATCCTGGTTTATTTCGGAGGAATATAGCCATCCAATGACAATTATTGATGGAGCGTAAAAACCAGAGCTAAAGACCGTATAAAGAAGAAACCAGAACTGACGTGGGGAGAGATGAAAAGATGAAAAATTGACTAGAGAAGAAAATTGGAACGAGCTAATTTACAAAAGAAAATGAACAAACCACGGCCAGGTAACTCTGAATAAGATTAATTGCTACACATTTCCTTCCTCTTTGCAATTTTTATCTTATTTCATCTTCTATTCCACTTCTCTGTGAAACGGTGCTACGCTCATATGAACTGATTCCACTCTTAGGTCAGTTTGCCAGCTGGGTGTTGAGCGAGATCCTCTGTTTGCATGAACTGATACATCACTATCGACTTTGGGATTGTTACTCGAATTTAAGCCAGCCGAGGATTTGCTCCATTGACTTTCATGGATTTATTTTTAATTTATTACTCTGAGTTCAGAATCAAGAGCTCTGGATATAAATCTTGAACATAAATAAGACAATTTCCCAGTCTGAACAGTAGTCACAAATACCATACAGAAAAACAAGCTAGGCATGTATAGAACTGTCTGAAAAGTTAACCAGATGCTACGGTGCATTTATTAGTAGTTTACTGTTTATTAAACAATAAATCAAGATCCAAAAAAACCCCTAATTAATTGAAACAAAGTACTGTTTAGTGAAATGGGAGCCTGTCAAAATAGTTGTTGGGGAGGACAATTAATTGGTACAAATGTGAGTGCAAATTTTGTTTTTAGACTTTAAAGCGTGTCGTTTGTAGTATACAATGTGTGTGCACAATACAAATCTCATACTTTTTCCTCAGTGACAATAAAAAGCGCAGTTTATTATAAACTGAAGTAAAAATTAAAAAAAAAAAAATCACCAAAAAAAAAAAAAAAAGAAATCACAGTTTTGTCATTGGTATGTGAAGGTTGTTCCAAGGGCCCATCCAGAGCTCCTCTTCATCTGACTGTGTGTGTTCACTGTGCGACTCCAAGGGCTCTTTGACATCCTCGCTGTCGACCACTGATTCATGCTCTTCTGTGCTTTTCATTCTGGAACCTCCTGGCTTTGTGACTATATTGTCGGCTCCTATAGTTGAGGAAGCAAATGAGACACTGCAAGGTCTTGTGTTCATTTTATTATTAGAAGACGGTCCCTTTGACAACGTGTTCAGTGGGACGCTCTCCTCGTGTGTCACTGCAAGCTTGTCCAGTTTCTTGAACTGTTTCCCCAGCCTCACTGGAGACGTGACTTTTAAATTATTACCAAGGCAAACACGACGGGTTCTGACAACAGAGCCGTTCTGTGCAATGTAGATGTTACCGTTGATGTTGTTCTGGATATTCGGGTTATTAAGACGGTTCCTCTGGCTGGAATCGGGAGCACTGTCTTCTCCAGTCGAGCTGGTCTCATACTCAGGGTCCACTATCAACTTGATCCTTTTCTTTCTGGCCCACTGTTTGACAATAAATAGAAGTGTTGTTAAATCTCAGTGCTATTTCTTACATTTTCCTGCTCTTTTTTTATCTGTTATTTATCTTGTCTTTTATCTAGAGATTCATATAGAATCACAAAATCCTTTCAGTGGGGAATTAAAATTAATCATGAAAACACCGTTATTTCGCTAAGGCAGTAGATACCATCAACGTTAAATCCCACTGCAATACATATGCACATGCACACAAGAAAAGACAGTTTTTTACAGGAAGAAAATCATGCAAGGTACAGATGGGTGGTGATCACCCTTGAACTTTTGAGAAGTTACAGTTTGTACAAATTACTTAGATGCCTGTTCTTTTGCTCCCGATAAAAGACACGATTTTCTCACACGGGCATGTTCAGGTGGATGAAAAGACTAACCAGTTTAAATGGGATTTACGTTAAAACACTGCATGCAGCTAGAACTGTGTGCTATATATAGCTGTAAAGTACTCACTGGCTCAAAGCTTTGATTTTATTTAGAATTCTTATGGCTTATCTGGATAAATCTAGTGGTTGAGAGACAGCTCTGTGGCTTTTGATACAAGTAGATAAAGCACAGACAGGAGCTCCATGAGGAGGGACATCATGCAGAGGTTGCCTCTTCTATGAAAACACAAAGGCTGTTTGTGCTGTCAATAACAGAAGTCTCTCCGACATAATCCTGCTCATTCTGAGCAGAACTGTGCTCACGTGCTACAAGATTTCTCTGACGAATCAGATATCGAATTTGGTTATCAACGGGTTATTGAATTTTAAAAGGCAGATACCAAAATGTAGGACAGAGATGACAGCCACCTTCAGAAATACTTTGCTGTTAAGCATCTCAAATTTTTAAACAGATGTTTAAAAAACCACAATAAAATCCTGATGCTGTTAGGTGGCACGGGCAGAAGTTGGCAGATGTTTCTGCCATTTCCTTTTCTGAACAAGCTCACTTACCTCTCCATCCCTGTCTTGTACATCACTGGTACCTGAAACCTGAATCCTCTGAACCATGAACAGTTTAATCCCAATCCTGCTAGTAATATTCTGCAGTTTTGGGAGTGCTGCTTTGCTGTGACTTCAGTTGCCCTCCCTGCAAGCAGGGCTAATATTTACAGCAGAGAACTCCTCTGGACATTACCTGATGTTGTACAGTAGGGGAACATAAGGTGAAGCCACGTATGGCTTCTAAGCATTCTCAAACTCATCATCCTTCCTGTTCTTACTGAATTCCACGTTTTGCCCCCTTTCCTTCCTGCAGTGCTCTGTTTTGTGACAGACGTAATCTGCATGAACACAGGGCCCTTAACAGGACTATGCCAGCAGGTTCATCAAGCTATCAAATGCATGGCTAATGCAAAACACGACATTACTGTGCCTCACGATGTGCAGAATGCAGCAGGGTTAACCCCAAGAATCAACACAATGCCTCTCTAACTACGTTATAGGAATTAGCAGAGAAAAAGAAGTTCTCATTCTCCTTCCTGCCATTGCTCAATGAAAACTAATCTTCTATATCCACTACAGTGAGGAATTAGTTTGGTTTTCTGCAGTTCTATCCTTAGACAGCATATAGGGTTCTCAAGGTTTAGGGCTGGGTTGGCCACTAGACCAATGACAGACTCTGAACGTCCACTTAGAAGAGACTGAGCTGAGAAGTAAAATCAGTGAACAGAATTAGTTTGTCTCTAACTCAAACCAGGATGAGGGTTCAAACGCTGAAGCAATAAGCTCATGACATTTTCTTTTTGGCTGTCCCTAGCCAAGTGTGTATTGTTTAGGAAAGACCACACAGAAGGCACAGCAAACAAGATCACTCCTTACTGCAAAACGTCCACCCACTGTCGCTTCTTTCAAAAGGATGTAGAATCACCAGTAATCTCTGACTCTGTAACAGCAGAATCCAGGGTCTCATCTGACAGAGACTGACTATTTTCCTGGGATGTCTTCTTTCCTGTTTTCTTTCTCCTGATGCTGGTGCCAGAACTTTGATTCTCGGTATCAGGGGAAGTAGCAGTTTTACCAGAAGTAGTTGTGCTTTTTGTCCCTTTGGAAGGAGCACTGATTTCACTTTCTAGGCAAGAAGACTCATTCTTACTAATAGCTTCCTCCCTGTCACTAGCATCTGTATCGACCTCTTCTGTGCTTTCATCCACAGTATTCTCACCATTAACAGCTGATTGTCCTCTCTTGGCTTTTGCGGCAGCAGCAGTTTTTGCATTGGCAGATGCTTCAGAAACTGCCTTACTTGAGTTACCTGCCGTCTCATCAGGGCTTGCACTGGCTTGCGCCACATCTGCTTCTTCATCTTCTTCTGACACCTCTTCTATTGTGTCTTCTATTTCAAGGCTGGCGGAAGAGGTTTTGCTCTTACAGCTGGATCCTGAAGTTCTTCTGTAGCTCGTGTCCCTGTCACTACCTGATGCGTTAGAGCTAGCGTTTGACCTCTGGCTGAATCGTCTCGCCCTGCCATGAGAGCTACCTCCCCTCCTTTTTATACTGGACCTTTCACTGCTTCTTCTGCTGCTGGACTCACTAGTCCCTGATTTGCTGTACGAACTTTGTGTGGATGAGCTCTTTGACAGGCTACCATCTTCATCACTGTCAGAGTCTTCCTCGTCGTCATCCTCTTCAGAGGAGTCCTCCTCTGATTCACTGCTAGAGCTGGATCCAGAGTCATCATCAGAATCCCCAAAATCATGCCCAGTGTCTTCATCTGAGTCCACAGTACTTTCAGTGGCTTCATCTTGGTCCAGAGTTACCTTCAAGTAGTCTTTGTCTTCTGACTCCGAGCCAGAGCTACTACTCTTCATGGATGACTCATCTGAAGTACATTTTCTTCTCCTTTTCTTCTTCTCATAATCACTTTCCTCATGTTCACTCTCTGCTGTGATGCTTATTGAAACTCCTGATTTTGTTTCCTCTCTTTCATATTCTTCCTCTCCTTCTCCTCTTGCACGTGCTGAATCTTTGCTAGTAGGCTCTTGAAATTTTCTGGAGACACTAATGCGTTTTAACACATGATTTAGTTTTCTCATTGAAGGTCTGTCATCTGTTGTTTTCTGGAAGTAACTTCCCCTGATAATCATGCTTTTCCCATCATCCACCTGGCGAGCTGACATCAACTTGGCGTAACTGGAGTCTTTCCTACTGCCTTTCACTTTCTGCAGAATCACTGGGAATATCTTTGCTTTCTTCCATGGAGAACGAGCAGACTCAGATCTTCCTACTGGTTTGCGAGCACTGACTGCTACGCGACTCAAATGCATCACTGCTTTTAGTTTCCTTTTTCCCTGACCGGTCCTATATGCTCTTCCAGAACCATGTCTTAGATCCATCCCACCATCTAATGGTCTACCTTCTATTTGAGCCCCTGCTCTCTGGCTTATACCTCTGCTTGGAGGACCTCTGCCTTGACTCATCCCCTGCAAATTATGAAAATGGAACTCAATTACAATTTGAAAGGTAGTTATTGTGAAAACTCATACCCTAAAATAAGTCAGTAAACAAAAGCAAGATTTTTTTCCCCAGCATCAAAACTTACCTGTTTTAGAAAAGCTTTTTACCAAAGCTGTGGGGAAAGGGTTACTTGTAGAAGAGGCTGCAAGTGCCCAACTACCTTAATCTGCAACAGGGCCTAGGAATGTTAGCTCTTCTCAACTAATTAAAACCCACATTATGGATTAAGACTTTAGTATTACTGAAAATTAGATTTAAAAAAAAGGAACATTTAAGTCACCTTTCTTCTGGCTACCATGGACATTTAAATTTTTTTTACATGCAGTTGTAAACTTTATGATAAATGAGTTTAGGTGATGGCTTTTCTCAGTGGAAAATCACCAGCTATAGGCTGCCTGTTAGTAATACCCCATTTGGTCAACGGTATCAAATGGAATCACTTAGGGCTATGTGGATGTTTCTTGGAACTAGAAATCTGCACGGAGGGAAAACCAGACATGGATATTAAAAGAAACTTTGCAATTCCTTTTTATTTCTAGACAGAGGTGCTGATACAGACTTTACTGGTCATCAGAAGAGCAAACAATGATTTGCGTTGGAAGAGCCACTTATATGGTCCACACCGAACAGAATATTCTAAGCAATTACTGAAGACATTTGACAAACTTTAGTGTTCCTTCATCTTTTTTTGTAGAGACAGAAGCAACACACCCGAGACACCTACCTCATCTGCTGTCGATCCATGTGGGCTATAGTAGTAGCCACCATCATTCTCCACCATGACTTCCCCATACTCATCGTACATCCCCGAAGGAGACAGCAATCGGCGGCGACTCCCGTACTGAGGCAGTTCATACCTGGCAAAAACACCATCATTCTTCAAAATGCACACCAACACGTTCCCATGGGTCTCCACACACAGCCACAAACACACATGCTCACACCTCAAAAGGACAAGAATGTCTTCGCTCTCTTTTCTCTCTACCTTTGAAAAGATTATTATTCTTATTTCCTTAGAGGTAACACAATCTAAAATCTCTTCCTGGCTGCAAGGTAAGCCCGTTACAACGGGAGGACAGCTCGAATTGTTGAAGTCTCTGAGATCAGTCAAAAATCCTCCAAGAGTAGTGACCTTCTTTCCAGGTCCTCCTCTACCTGATTTGGGGGGGGGGAATCTTATTTTTTTTTTTTGTAATGAGGGAATCATAGAATCCCACCATGGTGGGGGCTGGAAGGGACCTCTGGAGATCACCTTGTCCAACCCCCCCTGCTCCAGCAGGGTCACCCAGAGCAGGGGGCCCAGGATCACACTGTCCAGGCAGGTTTGGAATCTCTCCAGAGAAGGAGACTCTACAACCTCTCTGGGCAGCCTGGGCCAGGCTCTGACACCCTCCCTGGAAAGAAGTTTCCCCTCCTGTTCAGATGGAACCTCCTGGGTTCCAGTTTGTGCCTGTTGCCCCTTGTCCTGTCACTGGGCACCACTAAGAGGGGGCTAGCTCTATCCTCCTGACCCCTGCCCTTCAGATATTGGTCAGTCTTCTGCTCTCCAGGCTAAACAGCCCCAGGTCTCTCAGCCTTTCCACATCACAGAGATGCCCCAGTCCCATCAGCATCTTTGTAGCTTCTGCTGGACCCTCTCCAGTAGTTCCCTGTCTCCCTTGAACTGGGGGGCCAAGAACTGGACACAATACTCCAGATGTGGCCTCACTAGGGCAGAGCAGAGGGGGAGGAGAACCTCCCTCCACCTGCTGGCCACGCTCTTCTTAATGCACCCCAGGAGACCACTGGCCTTCTTGGACACATTTTTCTGCCTCATGGGGAACTTGATGTCCACCAGGACTCCCAGGTCCTTCTCTGCAGAGCTGCTTTTGAGCAGGTCAACCCCTCACCTCTACTGGTGCAGGGGCTTATTCCTCCCCAGGTGCAGGACCCTACACTTGCCCTTGTTGAATTTTATGAGGCTTTTTGCCTCATAAAGAGAGAGAATGAAAGAGGTTCCCTGGGATCAGTTGTGGAGAATCCCTGCAAGCCTGTAAGAATCACAACAAACCCTGAACTGCCTGCAGTCAGATGGTCGTTATCAGAACAAGGGAGGATGAAGTTTTTTCTGGGTAAATGTAGAAGGCCAGAAGCTGGCTGGGAACTGTAAGCAGAAAGTATCAGTCACTGAACTCAGGCTGGTGAACCACAAAAGGGGAGCAGATGATGCTAATTAGTTTCCAAGATAGCAAAAATATGCAAATAAAAAAGGTGAATATAAAAGCAGCATGACAAATGGGATATACACTCTGCAGGCATCATAATCGGGTTCCTAATCAGTTTTGTTGTTGGCACGTGCCTTCATGGACACAAAGATTAAAGTCATCCTGAGGTGAAGGGAAGCCTCCAGATTAGATGCTGCAATAATAAACATCACCGACCTGGAAAAGCAGCATTTGCAGAAACAGATAAAAGAAATTCAAATATACCCGTGCTCATAACTGTAGTAATCTTGCCCATAGTATTCTTGCCCTGGATCAATTCCAGACTCCATACTTAACTCCTGCCAAAAGAGAAACACGGATTGAATGCGAACAGTTATACACAGTCATGACTGATGAAAAAGGCACAAAGAACAGTATATTAAAGTGCAAATGAGCTACATGAAAAAAATGCGAGGCACACTGACAACTTGTGCCTCTCAAAGGAGAAGGCTGTGTTGGAAGATTAGGGCTAATTTACTTAGAGTTCATCAAACCTCTTTTTTAAAATGTTTTCTCCCCCATCAACAATTATGAGCAGAGCTGGACTGAGCTAAGTACTTGTCCATGTCCTACAACAGCACCAGCGTAATCCTGACCTCTGTTTACATACTGCGTGGTATCAGGCTGCTCTGGGGAACATCTCTGAACTCCACCATCAACAACGAGCACCAGGGCCTGGGTTCTGGCAGTGGACTGCACGTCACAGAATCGTTTTGGTTGGAAGAGACCTTTAAGATCATTGAGTCCAACCGTTAACCCAGCACTGCCAGGTCACCACCAAATCATGTCCCTCAGCACCACATCTCCACAGCGTTGAAACCCCTCCAGGGCTGAGGACTCCACCACTGCCCTGGGCAACCTGGGCCAGGCCTTGACAACCCTTTTGGGGAAGAAACTGTTTCTTCTGTCCAACCTATACCTCCCCTGGCACAACTTGAGGCCATTTCCTCTCACCCTGTCACTTGTTCCTTGGGAGAAGAGACCGACCCCATCTGTCTCCAACCTCCTTTCAGGGAGTTGTTGAGAGCAAGAAGGTCTCCCTGTCATCCCTGTCTCACAGCTTCCTAGGGGTTCTTCTCCTTGCCAATGAATTTAAAGTTGTGTCAGAGCATCTCATAATTACTTACGATGACTGCACAAATGATCTCTGTCCTGTACCACATAAATACCATTGATGGAAGTATCTCACAAAAGACACAGTTGCTCTACTGCTTATTCTGGAAACAGTGTTGAGTCTCAAAGATTTGAAGCACAAAGTTCTGGGTTTATAATCCAGAGTGACCATATTTTCTTCACAGCAGTGTGCTACTGCTTCCATCACCATGTC
The DNA here is from genome assembly GCA_033439905.1 of Ceryle rudis. NCBI lineage: Eukaryota > Metazoa > Chordata > Aves > Coraciiformes > Cerylidae > Ceryle > Ceryle rudis. The sequence goes on from JAAGNO010002109.1 coordinate 140,945, forward strand.
AGGCCAACCACTTAGTTCATCTCTAGGCGCAATAATCAGTTGTCAGTTGACTGACATCAGCAAAAATAGATTGCAGCTAGACAGCGAGGAAATTATTCTGTCTGAAAATGTGGACATGAAACTAGCAAAGCATTCAGTCTGTGTGATGAAGTCCATGGGAGCAACTGAAAGATGCTCAAGAGAAAAATACCAAGATAGAGTAAATTTAAGGTATTCAATTAAAACAGTATAAATGGGGTAATGATGTCAGGAGTTTCTTTTTCATCTAAGAGAGTCAGGGGAGAAAAATATTACCTAAGAGACATTTTTTTTATTAGGACATTGTGTAAAAGCTATTAAAGAAGTTATAGAAAAATTAAGCAATGAAAAACAGAGGTACCTCTGGTCTGAGAAGAGAAGGTCTCAGCAACTGCTGTTGCTACAAAAGAAAATTAGAAAGGGGTTAATTAGGCAGCGACAATTAAACTGCAGGTCATTTGTGTCCACTGCTTCTTTTGCCTAGCAGAAAGAAAAATTCCCAGTTTACGTGGGGATTCCTATGCTATTTCACTCAAGAATGTCTCTCAGAGCTCAGAAGAACTATTACGTGGCATATGTTGGAGACAGTGGGGAGGCAATGTCAGAAAAAAAATTACCTACAACAGGTCGAAAGCAAATCTATGGGAATCTGTAGTAAAGTGTGTGATTCAGCTATTAAAATTTGTGATTTGAATATGTGATTTGATTTCTTAGCCAATCTGCTGCTGCAACACCATTGCTTTAATTCTCTATCTGTATTTATAGCTTTCGGTGGCTTTTCACCGAGTACCCTGCAACCACAAATATAGTTTAATTCACAGCAAGAATTACCTCCCTTGTTTTCTCTACAACTTGTGTGATTTCTTTCTGTATGAGGCACCCAGTGAGAAAAGCATGTTGATGGGAGGGGAGAAGACCCCAGGAAGCTGCACGGAGAGGACGGACAGGATGATACGGTTTCATAGCTAAACACGGGTCACTTTGGGTACTCGGCTTGTTAATTACTCTGCAGCTCCAGGTTTTCTGATGCACATCACTTGCTGTTTTGTAAATCAGAATCAGATTTACTCTGGAAAATCAGTACCATTGTCCCCACACTCCTCCCAAAACTCGGTGGCACTATTTCAGCCAAATCTGTGATTTGTAAAACACCGCTGAGTAAGCAGCAGGAGATATTTTGGAGAACTTTCCCATTATTAAATGAGTTCATTGAGATTTCTGAAGGAAACTCTTTGTGCTATTCCTTGCTAGAGGAAAAGACACTGCAAGAGCAACAGATGATGAGGTGTGAGGTAAAAACTCACAATAAGCGTTGGGGGAATTCCCTGGGAAATTGCTTTGGGCAGTTTATCAAGCAGCAATCTCCTAGCCTGGAGATTAAGTTTGTGCCAGGATGGCTACTAGCCCCCAGGGAACCTGTGCCTCATAAGCTTTTTGAACTGCATTGTACTTCTGGCCTCTAAGCTACATGGTAGCAATGAGTTTCACCACACAGGTTGTGTGAGAGATGTATGTTGATGTAATTAATATTCGAAAGGTAATCGGGGAACAGCCTTACCTCTTGCTGTGCATATCCTCGCCTAGAAGTCAGAGAAAGAAAAAAAATAAAATTAGTACGCTTCTGTGAGACTATGTGAAGGTGCACATTGCAATTCTTTCCAGAGAGAGGTGAAAAGATAATGTAATTAGAAATATTGCTAGCAAGAAAAGAAATACATATCTAGAGCACAAACTATGTTTTTCTTTAGATTTGTGCTGGGCATACGAAATCACCACATGAGGAAGGCTAGTGAATCTTTGGGACCTTTTCTTGCTTTACGTTTCAATGAATGAGAAGATACACCCAATCCCCAGAAGCCAGAGAGCCAGTGCACACAGTGAAACTCAGCAAAGGGAAGAGGGGGCAAATGCTGCGTTTGGCTTTTTGGGTATTCCTGCAGGAGGGGTCCTGCCTCCACCACCCTCTCTGTTGCCTCACAGACCTACAGCGACCATCTACGGAGAGACTCCGGTATTACACAAATATGCTTTTAAGTATCTTCTGCTTCTGGACTTTCTGTACCCATTCAGGACTTGCTAGAAATTGGCCTGAAGCTTCTATCACTGATTTCTTGTAACAATGTTATTATTAAAATTACACATTTTCTAATATTTGCTCAGCAGGAGGGACTTAAATTATTTTTGCTTTCTATGATTATTTTGCCACAGGCTTTGTGCTTTTGATCTTACTGAAAATTTCTTGTTGTTGTTTCAATTCCATTTTCTTGGAGCCATTCACATGCATGACAAATGCACTTACGTCTATCAAGTTCTCTGTTTTCACATTTTGTGCCAGAAAATTTAAATGGTTTAGACAAAATGAGGGAACAGCAATTTAGGTCTTAGCATTATTATTAAGGATAAGCCTGGATTTTTAAAATTTCTTTTTAAAGAAGGAAAGGGGAAATGCTCAAAATTACATTGAGCTTAACCTAGTACACAGCAGTCTACAGAAAATCTTGCATTCCACTTGAGTAAATAAAGAACAGAGTAGAAGTCCTTTTAATTCTTTAATATCACCATCTGTAAAGTTTTCTATTAATATTCAGCACATGGAATTGATTATCAGCATTAAATTAATGCTGTTGCCCGTGTAATATGAAACTAATGAACAACTGAAATGAAGATTTATCTTCAGAAGATGATCTGTGGCTTTTCAAAGCCCACTTGAGGAACACTGTGTTTAGTTTCCGTATCGCCTACAACAATCTTCAGATACAGAAGGTCTTTTGTTGCACAGAGGATAAGTAAACCCATTAATCTTAACTGCTCTTGAGTAGTCGCTATATTGCATATTAAAAGCATAATACAAGTAATTCTAATCAAATTTGGAATGAAGCTTTCCTAAAAGTAGCACCACCTTGTGTTTTGACAGATGTTTATACTTCTCTGATAGTTTTGTGTGGCCATAATTAGAAGACAAAGATGCCCCCAAAAGACAAAAAACACGCATTCACTCAATACAGCACACGGATCTATTCTGACAAAAAGGCAAAGGTCAAAACAACATCGTTCATTTCCAGGAAGGAATCAAAGCTCTCCACTGAGGGAGGAATTGCTTCTGGATAAACATTATCAGCCAGACTTCACTGCAGCCAGAAAAAACTCTTCAGCACGCAATGGGAAGCGAGGACATAGCCCCTGTGATGAAGTAGGATAACATGACAGTTAGTACAGGCTGCTGGTGCTTAATGTGGGAGAGAAAACAAGAAAGAATTTACAGGTGCAAAATGTGCCAACCTTTCACAGGTCTGTATTGCTAACACAGGTGAAAGGAAGAACCGTGGTTTGCCTAAAGCAGCAGTTTCCCCAGTTGCTGGCATCCCAGCAGGCATCTGCTTTGTCATACTTTCTGTTTTCATACTGAAAGCAAAAGCACCATAAACCCCAAATACTACTCAGAGAAGGCACCTGCTTAAGCAATTTGCCCTGACTCTTAAAACAGAGGTTTCCTGCTGGAACTGAGGAGAAATCACGTGGAAAGAAGATGAGTGATGATATGCTGCTGCTCGATCGCAGCATTGCAAATGGGTTTGCCAAGAAGGGCGCTCCAATGACACGACCCCTGCTCCTGCTTGGATCTCAACCCAGCCAAGCTGACAATGAAAGAATGAGAGACAGAACCCAGGGTCACATCTGACCCTAACTGGCCAAATCAGACAACCCAAAGGTGGCTCAATAATCACAGAATCAGAGAACACACTGGGTTGGGAGGGACCTTTCAAAGTCATCTGGTCCAACCCCCCTGCAGGGAGCAGGGACAAGTGCAACCAGAGCAGGTTGCTCAGAGCCCTGTCCAACCCCATCTGGAATGTTTCCAGGGATGGGGCCTCCATCACCTCCCTGAGTAACCTGTTCCAGTGTTTCACCAACCTTATAGTAAAGAACTTCTTCCTAATAAACTTCTGAATGCTCAACCTCTTACCAACCATTATTGGTTACGATACTTTGTAGTGCTGCAAAACTCCAGGAGCACCCAGTGAGACAGAACTTTCCCGGGTTAGGTTAAAACCACATCCTATTGGTACAGATTATTTCCTGGTCTAATAGAATGATTTTTTAACAAAGGCAGTCAACAAACTAGCAGGAGAACAAAGGCTGCATTAATTCCAGACAAAATGAACTAGGTTTGGTAAAGTTTCCAACTCAATAAAGGTTTCCAGACTGAGAAAGTAGCTGCTCCTTATGAGTAAAAACCTGATTATGATGACACCCACAGAGTCTTCCTAGACCGATGAAAATCCATATTTAAAAAGGAGCTCCTGTACAATGTCCAGTGTTTCTGCTCTTGGAATGCCACGAATAATTGTAGCCGAATAAAACCTTTGGAGCTTATGCTGGGAGTTACTAAACACCCAGAGCTTTGCTGCATGACACTCCACACCGCACAATTAGGTAGCATTCGTCTAATATTTCACCAGCGTGGAAGAGGCTGGCTCTTAAATCTTAAAAGTTTCTCTACCTAACAGCTGTTGAACTTTGAGAATTTGCTGCTTGTGCTGCAGTAGTGCCACTCCTGGAGAATACAGCGTCATGTGCGCGTCTCATAAATTATACAGCCAAAACTGCTGTGATCAAGAATCATTCCCCAGTCATCACACACGTTCAGCTACTCTATGTGTTTTGGAACTACAGGCTAGTCTGACTAGAGTTTTAAGCAAAGAAAAATTCAAATGTGCCAGCAAAACTTGTGTGATGGAGGTCAGGGAGTTAGGCTCTGGGACTAGGAAAGAGAAACTACTCTCAGCTGTTTCCAACTGAAGCATCCATACATGTCCTAACTGCACATTTCAAAAATAAAAGAAAAAGAAAAAGAGAAAAAGAAAAAGCCAAGCACCATGGAAATGCTGAGTATCTCTAGACAGTCTGATAAGTGAATAATTACCTTTTTGCTCAGAATTACAACATTTGAAACTGAACTGGGGGTCTAGTTTTTCTTCATGATGTAATATCTGCCTTTCCCAGTATATTTTAAAAACTTGTCATATTAAACACAAATATTTTGAATTTTGGCCTAAGACTAAAAGGAAACTTGCTAATGAACTGCAGTAACCTTCTTTTAAAAGCCAAAACTGCTTTTACTTACCTTTTTTTTAAAAGGACAAGTTAATTTACTCTAATTGACATATTTAATGTAAAGGTCTGATTTACATGACTGTGAGCAAAAAAGCTAGTCAGTAAATCCATATTCCATGGATTTTTACAAGTACTGGAAAAATCTTCACTTGGTGACACCAATCAGAGTGACTTTATTACAATTTCAAGATAAACAAGATGTTTCAAGCATCAAGCTTGTGGCAAGCTAGCGTGGCAAGAGAGATGCCAACAACATATACATGCAAAATAAAAACCAAGCAAACATCTTGTACATGAAAGAAATGTACAAAATAAAAACTTTTAACATGCAGATACAATATAAAAAAAACCCAAACAACAATGCAATGGAAGGCAGCACATGGGTAACAGGAGGAAAGACAGTTGTGTTTGCTGACAAAGCAAGAGAAAACCCTTCCTCTGAGTTGTGATGCCAACGGGAGCTGTAAGGAAGCGATGCCAGCGGAGCAGAGCACAGCGTCGGCGGCATCTCTGGCGGCACGGGAAGATGCCTCGCTGCAATAATGTTGGCTCGCTACCGCTGAGCCCGCTTACTACCAGTACTTGCTGGCTTTGCCATCCAATGTTTGGCAGTAAGATTCCTCCCAGGTGGTACATTTTACAGGCAAAGCGAGAGATTCGAATTACAGCAGCAGAAAAATTACTCTGCTCTGATATTACCTCAAGCGAAGGCTGCTTAACATAGAGCAGTGTTGAGCCCCCTGCCATCTATGACTGATCCTTGGGTAAAAATGGGACAGTTTTCCCCAAGAACTTTTGGTAAACAGACTAAGAACCAGCATCACAGAACAGTAGGATGTAGCTCTGAGAAAACAACTTGAATTACTATACATGACAAATTTCTGAGAGAACAGGAAAGACAATTTGGGGTTAGGACTGAACCAGTTGTGATATACAGCAGGGAAAGGAAACAAGTCTGAATTTCTGGAGTCTGAGGCAGATACCATGTGCTGCATTAGAGTCACCCCACTCAACGCGTCATGTGCAGAAAACATCCAACCGTCCACATCACAGCGCTGTGGACTGAGAGGGAAAGCGTTTCTCAAGCTCCTCCACAACACAGCCCAAGCTGCCGTTCTGCTGGTTGTGCTCAGCTGCAGCTCCTGGAGTTGGCAGCTCTGGTGTTGCCACCGGTCTGAGCTTAGAAATGTGCTTGGGCAGAACGTGGTTTTTGTCTATTTGGCTGTACATGTTGGCCACAGACTTTTCAATTGCTGCTAAATTCTGAATGTTTTTGAGAATACCTTTCAGCTCCCTACGAGGAGGAGGCTCTGGCACTGTGGCCGGTGGTGGTACAGCTGGCTGTTTGGCAGGGGATTTTGAGTGCTCAGTGGGGGAGAGGTGCTGGGTGCTAAGGGGACATGAAGAAGAAGAAGACGACGACAAAGAAGAAGAAGAAGAAAGAGAAACCGTGGGTGGAAGCGGAGGATGTGGTGGCAGCAGAGGAGGGGATGGAGGTGGCGGTGGCAGTGGAGGTGGCAGCAGCGGAGGTGGGGGTGGGGGAGTTTTAGGTGGATCTGGAATGCTTTCTGTAATTTCTTTGGTCTGAGGAGCTAGACAGCTTTGGCAAACCGGTTTCTTTATCCTAAAAGATGGAGGAGTTGGTTTGCGAGTTGGTGGAGGAGAAAGTTCTTCAGGATAGTCGTGGTGAGTGATGATTACAGAGGGGACCGCAGAGGCCTCCAGGTCAACTACTTCAGTACAAGGTGTTGGAGAGGACAGAGGAGAAGAGTGAAGGCAAGGAGAAGCAACCACACTTTTAGGAGACTGCTCTAGAACGTTCTCTCCTTCTTGGAAACAAATGCTGTGCGTTGGTGATCGGATGGATTTCACATCAGGAGATTTCACTTGCTTCATTTCCTGCAAAGCCTGCTGCTCAAACTGTCTTGCCTTCTCTTTTACAGTTAGTTTGGGGCCACTTATTTTTTGAAAAAGTGGACTGCTAATATCAACATCACTATGCTGATTCTCAGTTCCTTTGTCCTCAGCTTTAAGTGTCTCCTGTTGCCACTGAATGGGGTCCATGATGACCGGCCTACTCGGAGAACCAGGCGCACGCCTCTTAGTAATGTGAGTTGGTACCGTCCATGCACGGTGACTGCCTCCCAAAGAGGCATCTCTCAAGACTAGGCTTGAAGGAGAAAGAGTGTCTAGAGTATCGTTTCTTTTCCGGAGAAACCCAGCAGCAGCAGGACTCTGAGTGACACCTTCCACATATAATGGGTTTTGAGTAGTTAAGGGGTTCTCATCGGATAAAAAAGTAATGTTACTCGAAGACTTGGGGAGATTATTGTTCAGTGATCCATTGATATTAGATTGCTTGTGAGCCTCAATAGCACGGGAAGCAAAGCTGCTTATAACTCTCTGACGGTCTCCTTCTTCTAAGACTGACTTTTTTCCCCTGCTTTGTTGGAAATGGTAGAGAAGAAAAAGACTTGAAAGAAAAGAAGATAATCACATGTGAGGAAACATGCATGGACATAGATATTTATGAGAGAGAAACAAAAGAACTTATGATATGAAACAGAGCCATTAAATTACTGCTAGCAAACTACTACTATCCAACAGAAAGAACACATTGACTAGACTACTGGGCAAGACATTTACTTTTACATCTTTAAAGGACAAGGACTTGAGGAGGAAGAAAAAGTAAAAGCAGAAATTAATTAATTAATTAAATTAAGTCTGAATCTGCAGCGCTGGGAGGAGTCAGAGGTGCAGCCGGGCACACCTAAAGCATAGACCTGTAGCCTGAAGTGAGTCAGCTGAGATGCTTGTCAGATTCAGACCATTCTCCTGACACATTCTTAAAGAATTACCAAGCTGGGCATTGCCTCTTGCATTTACAATACACATATGGACACTGAAGTGTCGATACGCGTATGAATTTCATCTCCACACCATGTTAAACCAAATTAAAAGAACGCTGCAGTTGGATTGCGCTGAATTTCTACAGCAAAAGTAGGAGATTTCATCATTTTCTGGAACTCACCGAGCACCTCCAAGGGCCTAATTAACCTGCCTTCCTCAAAGATTTTGAGTACCACAAACTTCTGAGCAGATTGTAAGATAAAGAACATCTTAAAATCCATAGGTCCAAACTTCCTGCTTAGAGAAGTGTGCCCTCAGAGCCCTATTTTAAATAACGCTCACCTGAGGATGAACATAAATTTATTTCCCCCAAAATTTAAGGCACCAGTCAATGTCAGATAGAGATAAAAACAAACTCCTTATCCTTTCAAAGAGAAAATTACCCTTGTCAAATCAAAATTCATTTTCATTGCTGCCATATACAAATTTACTGTAACTAAACAGATGTGCCATTGAGCATGGAAATATAAGAAACCCCACGATTCAAACCAAAAAACAAGTCTTAAATAGGATACCTGCTCTGAAAAGCTCTCTGAAATATTCGGTGTATCTGTAAGACAGGCTGAGGTGAGAACATGATGGTGTAAGGGAACGTTACGGTAGAAATGGGGCATAAAGACTGAATTCCACTTTTGTGTAATTCACTTATGTGGTTCCCTACCTCTGCCTAATGCTGGTACTCTACATTTTGTGCACCAAACTTAAAACCTTCCTGTTTTCCACAGTCAAGCAACTGCAGATAAAGTATAGCATAAGTAGCAGTGACTTCTACATGCACAAATCAAAAGACCTTATAAAACTATTTCTAGCAGCTTAGAGCTGCCCCATATTTTCACAACACCTCAGAGTTAAAAATTCTGAGTCTTTTATCTACCAAAATTTGAGTCATATTCTTTAGAACATAGATAAGAAAGGGTTAGGCTTTATTAACAGATGATTAGGGGAAAATTTTTCCATGATTATGTGAATGTTACAAGTTTTAGACCCTTTGTTGGTGGTGTTTTTCATATCTCAGAAGGTGTTACCAAATCTAAACAAATGGAAATCTAACCCTAGCAAATATGCCTTAACAAAGCTGGAAATTTAAATCACTAGGTAATGGATAGGAGTTTATTAAGAGATATTAAATTTCCTCTTAAGTTTTTAAAATGTGGAAGTCCCCCAAAGGCCCGTGTTTAGCAATGAAACACGTCTGCTTCTTAACTTTGGTTTCTTGTTTTGTCTGGGAGACTATCCACGCAGAGAAACTTCAGCTTCCTACTGGTCACAGGGACCTGAGAGGAGTGATGATAAGAGTCACAGCACAGAGCACAGGGACCATCTGTGAGTAACACCCAGCAAAGCCACAAAGGGCTATAGGAGTGAATAAAGTCTCCCCAAGCATTGTGATTCTCCAAAAACCAGTGTGCCCAAAGCTTGCCTTTGGGCAGAATCTAACTGTACCCCCCCCAAAAAATGGACTTCACACTAATAATAAACTAACTCTCTACTCTACAGCAGCATACTTTGAGGTCAGTCAAACAACCTCCATCTATTTAGAGGTGAGGGAAATAAATGATCCTGAACTTGAAGGAAACCCTCCAGTAGAAGGCTCATGCAAGATGACATAACCTTTATGCTACTGGAGCAAATTATTTCCAAAGCCTCTCGGTTCCTTCCTCACTTCACATGACGCCTCTCTAGGATGAGGTTACCCAGCAATATTTTTCTCTTTATGTAGAAGAATTTAAACCAATTAAACACCAGCTCACCAGGCTGAAGCACATTTCTGTAAACAGAAAGAAGTGTATCCGCCTTGCCAGGAATTTTAAGTAGTGGACAAGAAAGATTTTGTTCACATCCAATTGTGAGATCTGAAGTCCATGAACTGAAGGCTCACGAGTCCATGAACTCTGTGCATGAGCTACGTGTTGGTTTTCTTGGGGTTTTTAAAGGCAGGAGGACTATTTGGCTTTAGAAATAATACCATTCAAGTTCAGCAATCATACTTCATCTCCGCTTCCCAGAAAAGGATAAAGAAGCACAGAAGCACTGAGACTTCAGAGTAAATGTCTTTCCTGTCCTAGGTCAATGGGCAAAGAAAACATGAGTTTCCAATTGCAAGGTTTAATGGGAATTGCTGAAAGGAAATTTAACTAGCATTTCTAGTAGCTACAAATATTAAGGCAATGAAATGAGCTTACTTACTGATGCCTATGTATCCAAAAAGACAGAGAAAATTGAAAATGATGAGACAAGACAGATTTAAAACTAAAGAGCTTAGTTCTATTTCGTTTGCTATAAACACCAAATTAAGAAAACACGACACAAGGCAGCATCGCAAATGAAAGATGACTGTCTAAGGACAACTAATGATAGAAAATATTGTACCAAAATTCATTAAAAGTGTTAATAAAATGTATATTGCAAAGAATAATTTCCTAAGGTATACCAGTGCCTTGAAATCAAGTATTTGGCAGGAAAAAAAAAAGATAATTTTTATTTAAGTATGTTATTTTATTTAAAATCCTAAGGATTTTCATTTAGCCTGTAAGGATTTTTGCGACTTTATGTTTAACCCATTCCTTAGCAGGATGTAAGTGACTATGTCTTAGTTATATGCAAAGACATCTGAGAGAAAATACTCCAAATACGGCATCTTTTTTTGGTCCAGTGAAACCTATTTTTATTCCAAGTGAAGATAAATGTAACTCTCAGCATCGATACTGCAAATCTGTAAATTTCCACCTATACGTTGCAGCACTAAAACATAAAAAAAATCTTTGCACAATGAGGCCTGTTCTGGGTTTAGTGTAAGGGTTTCGTCAAGATGAAAAGCAGATTCATCCACTGGGATATCCAATTCCCATAGATTAGAAATTAATCATTAGTAGAAGTGAATCATTAATGGAACCATTAATTACAGTAGAAACTGAGTTCAGTGCAAGAGAAATGGGGATTTTCTCGCTGTATGTGTAAGCATACGGGTGTGATCTCATGTGGTTCACCAGCAGAAGTGCTCACATTCAAAACCGCAACGTGTGAACACTCATTTTTGCTCCCTTCCTGCCCAAGCAATAACGCTTCGCAAAGGCCAAAGGCACGGGAGGAAGTTCAGCCATTAGGAGAAGCTGTTCTTGCTTCAAGTACAGCTCCTCTACTTTCAGAGAAAAGCTCTAACTCTGGAATTATTTCCAACACAGAGACTGCACTCAGCTGGCCAAGAGCTAAAGCAGCACCGACATGCTCAGTCATGCCTCCTTAACATTTTATCAACTCGATCACAGCATCTGGAAAATTCCAACTTTCTGAGCAGAAGAACTAACAGTTGAAAACAGCAGAAGGTGGGCAATCCTCACCGACACCAGCAGCCCGCTCTCTACCTGCCTGCAAACACAATATTATTCCTATGCCTTTCTGCATTCCTTCATTTTAAAATATATACGTAGATGATGAGTAAGTGTGGCAAGCTTATCAACAAGCACCCCTGGTATGAGACAAATATTAACTGGCTATTCTCCACTGTAATATTTTCATACTGAGAGTTAAATTGCTGTTGGAGCCCATAAACTTCAGCTTTAGAGAAGCATGAAAAGGCAGGCAGCTTGGCAATATTCTTGTTTTATGAGCATATAATAGGTAAAAGATATATTCATGGAACTGCCAGTGGTTTCTCTATTTTGTTAGTTCCTTTATCTTTCATTTTGATATTCAAACAGTTTCAAATTTAGGATGAAGAAAAAGCACAACAAAACAGCAGCCATTTCATAGAATTGTAGAATCATTTCAGTTGGAAAAGACCTTTAAGATCAAGTCCAGCCATTAACCTGACTCCACCAGGTCCACTGCTAAACCACGTCCCTTGGATGTGTTCAGTCAACAGCTGTGACACATGTGGTGTTGGGTTCACCCTGGTAGCAATGACCTGCTGCAGGCTCTTGCTCTAGGGAAAAACATCTGGTTATACCCTGCTTTATGTCAACTTGGCAGATAGTTACGGAGCCATACTCTTATTTTCTGGATGTTTGAGAGCCCCAAACAGCTGAGGAAAGACCTCTTCATGAAGAAAAGCCTTTTAGACAGAGACTGCATGAAGCAATATGCCTGGCAAATGAATCATGGCTTTGGTCACTAACGATTTTATTGATGTGTCACGAGGAATACTTACATGGTGCTGTCACCAAGCTCCTCATAGAGGTTATTGGCAGCGGTGCTTGCTGGCTTGCCTGCTGGTAGAGCCATCTGGATTCTTGCAGTCTTTGCACATTCAGCCTGTCGCCTTCAGTAAGCCACATATGTAAGGACAAATACTCATTAGAAACCCTGACATAAGACAAGATACAAAGTTTTCTACATTTTTTTTTTTTCCCCTGCAGTTCTCAAAACATCCCTGCGCTTTGTCTTCTTCAAAGGAAAGTAACAAGGTGATTATCTTTTCCTGGCTTTTTCAACTCTCCGCTACCTGTTCCCTCCTGGTGGAATCCCAGAGCATGCTTGGACAGAAACCTCCTGCCCAGCAGTACGTCACTGACAGCAGGTATTTCCCAGGGAATCACGCAAGTGTCAGCTTTGACCCTGCTTTTGTGCGGAGGTTTATCTGGTCTTGCTGCCCAGGACTAGCAGTGGAGAGCACAAGTCAAATGCTTCATTCTAGCACCGAGAAACTGTCATTTTAAACACACAAAAAAAGTCTCTAGCGAAGTTTATCACACATTCTCACTAGAAATTGGGAAATTGCTGTCTCAGTTAATAGTTTTCCTGAAAAAAATTAGTTGTTTAAAAATGGGTAAAATCACTATGAAACAAATTTCTGTTCTCTACTAGAAAACAAAGCCTGTGGTCAGTCCCTCATGCATGTAACTGAGTAACACAACTATGTATCTGCTTTTGTTCTGAGGGTGGTTGACACCTGGTCCTTCCTAAGGAAGTCTCTCTGTGTGCTGTGTGCTTGAGGAATACCACATACATGGAAATATTTCCTTTTTTCTCTGCAGGAAACAGGAAACATCCTGAACCACGGCACATTTAAGGTGTGCTAGCATGCAATAGTTCACTGAGCAGCTATACGATTAACTTAACCTCGCCATACAAGGTGTTCAGGAGCAAGCTGGAGAACAGGAATTAAGTCTTACTGAGTGTCAAGCACCCCTTCTTCTTAAAAATACAGACTGTAGGCTCTTGGTACTCCTCTACAAGCTGTTAGAAACAAAGCTGAAAATAAGTACTTACTCTTTGAATCTGTTTTGTTATGCAAAAAAAAAAAAAGATAAAGAGATAATAAGGTTAAATGAATTCTGTTTGCAACAGTTCTCCTAAACAGTGAACCTAATAGGAGTAATAAACTAGATGCTACTTAATTTTTCCACACATAAAATTAACAGAATTAATGACATGCTTAAAGAATCATCATTTCCTGAGCTGTTTAGCTGCTATTTGTGATATTCTTGAAACAATTCTGCAGTCAGCATAAACACAAATTACATTATTCTGTAAGCTTAAGGCTTACAGAAAACAGCTCCCTGCCACACATACACACAGGAAAGAGTGAAGCACATAAACATGAATATACCTCACCATAATTAACAGGTGTGCTAAGTAGGGATGTATTTCTCAAACTGTTTTCTCATTTTAACATGTTTCAAGAAAGCCATTGAAAACATCTCCAGTAGCAGAGTGTTATTTTTGGGTGCTATTTAGAAGATACAGATCTTTTGTGATTAGTAAATAAAACATTTTTTGTGGTTACCTTATAGTTACCTTATTAGACAGTGATAATTTTATAGATCAAATGAGTTTTCTTTCCAGTAACTATATTATTTTCCCCAAATTTAGTAAGCTGATCACAGAGCTGGAAAGCACTGAAAAATGAACCTATGCACATAAAAAATTTTCACAGTGAGAAAAATCTTAACATTTTGATGAGGTATGCTGTCAGTATGACAGTTACATTTATCCCGCTGTAATCTCAACGCTCGGTGGCAGACTGGAGCACCTACTTTGCCAGAATCTTATCAGGAAAAATACTGAAACTCCTTTTGAAAATGAGAAAAAAAAGCTGTAGTACAAAACCAAAGCATAAGACTGAGGTCAGCTTTACACTAAAATTCCTTTTCTTTCCTTTGGCACTCTTCAGTAATACATTTTTTCATTAAATTTATTTGCATTGGTCTGCAGTAAGTCCATCTACAAGTCATACTTCTAGAAAACAAAAGTGTTGTGGGTTTTTTGGGGGGTTTTTTGTTTGGTTGGTTTTTTTTGTTTTGTTTTGTTTTGTTTGGGTTTTTTTGTTATTTTCTTTTTTGATTGTTTGTTTTCTTGGGGGTTTTGTTTGGTCTTTTTGTTTTTATGAAATGAAGTTAGGCAGGTTCCTTAAAGCTCTTTGAAGAGATTGATGATCTTTTGATAATCTAACAGACATCAAGCAGAAACAACGCTATTAGATCTGTTAAAGAAGCAGGTGATTCAGGTAACAACAACCCAATTGTAGGTTGAACTGGTTCAGTGTTGTTTCATTGGAAGCAAATTTTATATGCAGTCTGGGCAGAAGTAAAGCAGCTTTGAGATGCACTGCCAAAGGTGTAGAAGTCTGTCAAGCTCTTTCAAACTCCTCCTTTAAAAGAGCTTTTTCCCTTTGAGTTAAATTGTTTGGAGAAACTGGGATGTAAATATAACCCAAAGAATGTGTGTTAACCACTGTGAAGTGGCCTTTCTCCTTAGCTGTTTTTTTGGCGGCCCTAAGGAGAGTGCTCTTGGGCAGACTGTTGGCTTTCCATGTAGGATATGGTTTAAAAGACGATTAACACAGTGTTGTGCTAACTCCTGACTGCAGCGCAGAAAGGAAAACTGCACAGTTTAAACAGCGAGGTACAGACTGACACATGGAGAAGTTGAATATAGCCATTTACTGGGGAAGATGCACAGAATTATTTATATTTTTATTTTGGCAATTCTTTGAGCACTCTGACCATGCACGTGGAATCAGAAATCTTCAGTAACAAGAAATATATATACAGCCTTTAAGTCCAAATGCATTGGTTTTAAAGATGAGTGGACCTGAAAAGGCTTAGTTGGAAGAAACTTGCTAGTGATGTTGATCCTTTAATTAGTCTATTATCCCAGTTATTTAAACCTCTTGAGTCTATGAGAGGTGAGTGTTAATATCCAGAAAGTTCTCTGCGGTGTATGTTGCTTTAGATAGTGCTCAAATGGCACAAAATCAATTTGTCATGAAACATTTGTAATTAAGAAGCATACAGGTAGGGAATAAATAAAACTTCGTGTATTTTAGGATTTAAACAAAAAAATGTGAGGTGCTCTTATTATGCCCGAGCTACACAATTTGATTTTTGATTAATTTATAGAAAAAAAGCACCTCCCCCCACTTTTTTTTGTTGTTTTTGTTTTCATGGAATTCAGCACTGAATCTACACTTGGGTTTCAAACACCTGGCCTTTCACCCTGTGTTTCAGCAGGTATCCTAAAACACTTACCACACCACAACTTCAGAATGCATAGCAAGATGCACTTCCTTTGCACTTTCTCTTTCCACATACCTCAAGCACTGGCCAACTCTTGTTGTGTGAGGGAAATTAAAAATATTTCCTTGCCTAATAATTTCCTTGCAGTGAAGGATCATTTTCAAAGCAGTTTTGCTAAGAAGAGTAGCATCCCTACTACAATGTTACACCACAACGAGGAGGAGGAGTAGTACTTACTGCCTGTAGCTAACCATGACTATTAGAATAGCCGGCATACAGCAGAGGATGATGATGACGGCCAGAGCAAGGAGCGCGCCTTCCGTGTAGCCTACGGCCTGTGCTTGCTTCTTGACGTTCGCTACCACGTCTGGGGTCCGGATCTCCAGGATGCGTCCTCCCTGCCCTAGGTACGGCTGAAACTCTTTATTGATGTCCAGCAGTTTGCCATCCAGGAACCTTCAATGTCACAGAAGAAAACTATTATAGTCAAGTTAATTAACTGTGTTTGAATTACTGCATAATTGGGTTAATAACTGTGGTCTGATAAAGCACATTCCTCTTCTTTATGTGCTTAAGAGTACTAGTAATTCCCTCTAATCCCCGTATCAGTGATAACCCCAACGTACTTAACAACAGAACACAGTTCAAACACCGAAAAGAAGAGGTGAGCTGAACCTCAACCTCATTTCTAGGGGCAAAAGGTTCTCCACACCACTGAGAGCAGCATGGCAAGTGCCTGCTTTGAGCTTCTTCCTTCAGTGGTCTGTGGCACAGGATTAACTAACGCTCCTGCGCACATCCCTGAAGACCACTCGGGCCTAAAGATGAACTTGATGCTACTTGTAAAGTAAGTAATTTTTAGAGGACTTTCCTCACCTTCTTAGGGAATTTTTTTGGCTGGAGGTGTAGCCTGCAGCTTGTTCCCTTTTGACTTCCTTTTCAATATTAAAATGAAAAGGAATTTGGAAAAACTACACTTTCATTAATCCTCATTCTCTTCCCCCCAGCTGCATCACTGCTGACTCTCATTTTTGCATCTGCTCTGTCTAGGGAGCCTCCATGGCTCTGCCGATTTCTTAGAACAGAATCATAGAATCATTTTGGTTGGAAAAGACCTTTCAGATCATCGAGTCCAACCATGAACCCAGCACTGCCAGGTCACCACTAAACCACAACCCTCAGCACCACATCTACATGCCTTTGAAACCCCCCAGGGATGGGGACTCCACCACTGCCCTGGGCAACCTGGGCCAGGCCTTGACAACCTTTTTGGGGAAGACATTTTTCCTCCTGTCAAACCTAAACCTCCCGGGGCGCAATTTGAGTCTGTCTCCTCTTGTCCTAGTGGTTGTTCCCTGGGAGAAGAGACCGACCCCACCTGGCTCCAATCTCCTGTCAGGGAGCTGTTGAGAGCAAGAAGGTCTCCCCTGAGCCTCCTTTTCTCCAGGCTCAACAACCCCAGGTCCCTCAGCTCCCACTCGCAAGACTTGTGCTCTAGACCTTTCAGCAGCTTCACTGCCCTTCTTTGGATATGCTCCAGCTTCTCAATGTTCTCATTGGAGTGAGGGGCCCAAAACTGAACCCAGGATTCAAGGTGTGGCCTCCCCAGTGCTGAGTAGAAAGGCACTTGGCTGTAGTACTGGCACTATTGAATTATTGGAGTAAGACTTTCCTCTTACAGCATGACTGTTTGATGGCAAGAGGAAAACACAGAGGGATGCTGACCAGATGAGCTATCTCCAGTGGGAGTGAACATCAGAATAGCTCAAGTATGGGTCTTCTCAACATTTGGCACAGCTGAGGAGTTTATTTGCTGGCTTCAGGCCATCTGACACCATCCTCCCCATCATGGCAGTTTTTGGGTGGAATACAGTGGAATAAAGTAATAAGTAAATCCTAATCAAATGACCTAATTTCCCATATGACAGAAAATTTTCTACTGGATGATTTTTTGATGCACAAGCAGTATGTTCATTAAAGAAATTTACTTCAGGAGTTTGAGAAAATATTTTGGCCACAGCTTTAACCTCCAAGAGGAAGAAATAAATTATTGGATCACTTTTGAAGTGAGGATTGTCTGTCTTACAAGCTGCCAAGGGGTAGGCTCCAGCTACAGAGATCAAAGCAGGAGGTACCAACTAGAATGGGGAGCATCCTGCTGACTCTCAGCTACAGCAGAACTCCAGACCCTTACATCTGCACTGGTTCTCCTGGAGGAAGAAAATCAAATAAAAAATGCTGAGATAGAAAAAAAAAAAAAAGAAGAATTAAAGAAGAAAAACAAACATCCAGCTACAGAAAGATTCTGAAAGGATTTCTGCATATAAATTCTGAATGACAAAACAAAGTCTGAAATAGCTTTTATTTCCTTAGTCTGATCATGGGACAGAAATTATTAAGAGATCTTTTCTTAAAGGGTGTTAATTTCTTAAAACTGATTTATTCTCAAATTAATTTATTAATGCTCACAGCATTGTTTGTCCCCGTTTTTTTGGGAACTTTGGGGAGAAACTCTGACCTGTGTGTGTAATGGATTAGCTGGATCCCATTACATGCAGAACAGTTCATCCTAAATGACAAAATGGTGCTGCAGTGGTGATGCCACCTCTGGAGTACTCTAGTACTCTCTAGTTCTGGGCTCCTCAGTTCAAGAGAGACAAGGAACTGTTGGAAAGAGTCCAGCAGAGGCTATGAGGGTGCTGAGGGGACTGGAGCTTCTCTGTTCTGAGGAAAGGTTGAGAGCCCTGGGGCTGTTTAGCTGGAGAAAACAATGCTTATCAATATCTAAAGGGCAGGGGGGAAGAGGATGGGGCCAGACTCTTTTCAGTGGTACTCAGGGACAAGGGGCAACGGGCACAAACTGGAACCCAGGAAGGTCATCTGAACAGGAGGAGAAACTTCTTTCCTGAGAGGGTGGCAGAGCCTGGCCCAGGCTGCCCAGAGAGGTTGTGGAGTCTCCTTTGCTGGAGAGATTCCAAACCTGCCTGGGCAATGTGATCCTGGGCCCCCTGCTG
Organism: Ceryle rudis; assembly: GCA_033439905.1. Lineage (NCBI taxonomy): Eukaryota > Metazoa > Chordata > Aves > Coraciiformes > Cerylidae > Ceryle > Ceryle rudis. Next base: position 159,459 of record JAAGNO010002109.1, read on the forward strand.
TGGGTGATCCTGCTGGATCAGGGGGGTGGGACAAGATGCTCTACAGAGGTCCCTTCCAACCCCTACTGTTCTGGGATTCTGTGATTCTAGTTTCCTGGTACTAACCTCAAAGAGCAGCAGCAGCTGCTCACTCACAGACTCTCACTCACAAATCAACCCGAGGCCTTTCAAAGAACACCCTCCCTCTGCCTTAGTCTGCTCTGCTGATACTCACAACTAATGCCTTGATTTCTTCTGCAAAACATTTTCTTGGATTTGAGCAAAAATTCCTTCTCCCAGCTTAAAGACCTGCAGTGATGGCTCACGAGACATAAACCGGTATAACCAATCTTTACTGGTACACTAGATGTCACTGGTGTACTGTGCATCTCCTCTGAGCTGGCAACAGCATCGGAGTAGGACAGCATTAAATCTCTGGATGACTTTTAACAATCTCTCCGTTAAAATTCTGTTAGCATTTTCTTGACAAACCCTATTTTAACAGGTTCGTAACTCAACTGTGCACATTCACTCCACGATGAAACATGACACATTGTGCAAAAGATTCAGACAGGGTAAGCATTTTATTTTTAATGGTGGACATTTCCCACTTAATATATGCAGGAGAAATTCTCTAGATTCAACTGGTTTTTATGCTCCAATAAATCAAACCCTCTTTTATATAAAAGATAAAAAATGGAGGCTGATCATTTCAGTCTGTAAAAGTTACCTAAGTGGCCTCAAAGTCTTTTAGGAGTTTGTGGTAGAGGGAGAAAATAACAAAGCATAGTTACTGTTCAGACACACTTTCTGGTGTAACCAGACACATTCCTGATTAATAAAAATGTCAGGTAATCAGTCACAGCAGACTTAAAGAAAAGTAGGAATCTCTTGTCACACATCAGTAGAGTCACAAAGTACAGGACAGGCAAAACTCAGCATGGCTTGAGAGACCCAGGGGTTTTCCTAGCTAGTGATGATGAGAACACCGTTGTTGTTAGGCCCATGACTTCTAAATGACATCTTTGTTTTCCAGCCAAACATTTTGCTTGAATGCAAAGATGTGGGACTGGGCTACTTGTCTGGAACTTTTAGATGTGAGGCAGCTCATTCAAAATGGTGTGGCAGCAAGTGTGGCACAGCCCGTGCACGTCCAGTTGCTGTGCACATCAGCATCAACCCAGCACACATCCAGAGCACGCTGCATCACCCTGTGCCTCCATTTCATAAATGACTGTTGGACTCGGCCTGACAAACTGGAGCAAAGTTTCCCAGAGGTGATTATGGAAGCCTCAAACATTAGCTTTGGTTTAGTGGGGTTTATTTCTTGTAACAAGCATAGAATGACAGAATGGTTTGGGTTGGAAGGGACATTTCAAGGGCATCCAGTCCAAGCCCCCTGCAGTGAGCAGGGACAACTTCAACTAGAGCAGCTTGCTCAGAGCCCTGTACAACCTGGCTCGAACACTTCCAGGGATGGGACATCGACCACCTCTCTGGGCAACCTGGGGCAAGGTCTCACCACCCTCAGTGTGAAATATTACCTTCTTCTCTCTAGTCTAAATCTCTCCTCTTTTAGTTTAAAACCATCACCCCTCGTCCTGTCGCAACAGGACCTTGCTCCCATCTTTCCTGTAGGCCCCCTTTCAGTAGTGAAAGGCAGCAATAAGGTCTCCCTGGAGCCTTCTCTTCTCCAACTCTCTCTGCCTGGCCTCCCAGCAGAGGGGTTCCAGCCCTCCCAGCATTGCTGGGGCTCCTCTGGCCCTGCTCCAACAGGTCCCT
>JAAGNO010002109.1:161319-174564 GCA_033439905.1 Ceryle rudis
GGTTCCAGCCCTCCCAGCATTGCTGGGGCTCCTCTGGCCCTGCTCCAACAGGTCCCTGTCTCTCCTGTGCTGAGGACCCAGAGCTGCGAGGCGGGGAGGGGGGGGCTCTCTCCAGAGCACTGGGCACAGAGGGGCAGAATCCCCTCCCTGGCCCTGCTGCCCACGCTGCTGGGGATGCAGCCCAGGGTGCCACTGGCTTCTGGGCTGTGAGTGCACAGTGCCAGCTCATGTTCGGCTCCTCACCCCCCAGCACCCCCAAGGCCTTCTCCACAGGGCTGCTCTCCATCCCTTCATCCCACACTCTGGGTTGATACCAAGGGTTGCCCTGATCTATGTGCAGGACCTTGAAGCTGGCCTTGCTGAACCTCATGAGGTTCAGACGGGTCCACTTCTCAGCAGCTCTGTAGCCGGTCATGGGTGGACTTTGTTCAGCTCTTGATGGGAATTAGCTGTTTGTCTTTAAAGCCAAGCACCTTTGGGACCCCAGCACTGCTCTGACTTGTGCCTGGCTGTCAGTACCAGCCAGGATGAGTCACTGGTGATATCTGCCTGTATCCCAGCTGTGCTCCACCCGTGAAGGGAAACAGGTTGCTCTAATCCACTTCTGTCCTCAACTTACACGTTCCTTAAAAGACCTTCGTAGATAAAGTTTTTCAGTGACAGATTTAATATAATCTCTGTTGAAGTCAGGGCCTCTGCCATGGTTTAGAGGCAGAAACACAGCAGGGTGTTCCTGAAGAGCCACAGGTATCTTCCAATACACAGTGATGCTTTAAGTTGTGTTAAAATCACAACTGACAGAATTCACGTGCTAAATCTGTGCTGTTGGTATAGCTCTCTCCTGTATACAGCTGGAAATTCTGGTGAAACACTTGGGAAATATCTTGGCTAAATTTATATTCTTTACTGCTAATTAAGTTTTCAAAACAAGGGACTCCATCTCTTTCTGACTTTCTACCCTTTCTCCCATCATATCCAGTATATTAAATAACCCTTTCTCCTATTGATCTCTTTTCTGCTAGGATCCGGAGCAGATTACTGGCTGGTTGTGGTGGCATGGTTATGACGCCTGGCAATCTCTTTCCAGTGAGGGGACAACCACTGCTACTGTGTCCTGGGAGCGGGGCAGGAAGAACATTGAGTCATCCCTTTAAAGGTCAAAACTCCACAAAAAATGGTCATACAAGGAATTTCTTTTTAGATCTGGGTAAGCACCTGAGCTAAGCCAAATCTCTTTAGGTTCACCCACTTGCGAGTAAGCACTTGTTAACTGCAGATGTCGAAGTACAAAAACTCTTTCTTCATTTTTCTCTGTACATTAGTAAGGTGACACTTACTCACCTCCACCCTAAAGACAGGAAAGCATTCTCTGGGATATGCTCATTTAAATATTTAAAAGCTTTTGAAGAGAGAAAAGAGGGGAAAAAAAAAAAAACCAAAAATGCTGAGTATACACATGGAGCATTTTCATGAAGTTGCTTCTGTGCTGATATTCCACACCTCTGCAGACCAGGCAAATGAACAACTTCATCCCTTAACAGTTGAAAAACTGGTTTTTAACCAGTGGACATGCACACTTTCTGACTGCGAAGAGAGCCCCCGCATCGGGAAACGATGCTTTTTAGGGAGTTGAAAGAGCTCCATGCCTGAATACTACCTCACCTTCACATACTAATAATAGCAGATTTGCAGAGAGGTTTCCAAAGAGAGTAGTAAAAGGGTGTCAGAACTTAGAACTGTCATCAAGGTCATACATTTTGTGAACCTGGACAGTACTGAATAATGTCCTTTTGACCTCGAGCATTTCTAATGAGATCCCACCTCGGCCATGCTCTAAACTGGCCACGACTGGAAGAAAACACAGACCCCAGTGGATTTACAAATTGTAGAAGTGGAACAATAATGATAAAGAGGGATCATTAGGTAGTCTGGTTGTAAGGCAACTTAACAAGACCAGTTTTAGAGTGGGTTGGGGGACAACAGACACTTACAGGAGCACTGCAAGCAGATTTACTGACACTTTTCCTTAAAAAGGAAGGAAAATGGTTATCAATCAGGGATTTCTGCTGACTTCCTGACAGGTTTCCTTGATTTCCACTTGCACTCTTGAATAAAATTGGGAACAAAATTGCAGAGACCCCCTTCTGAGAATGATCAGCAGCTCTGGCAGTGGACAAGTGAACATCAACTCCCAGGGCAACACTGAGACCTAAAAAGTACGTATGGCCCTGGAGATACCTACAAACAAGAACTGTCCACCAGTAGGAAGGAGGGCAGATTGGCACTGCTCTGAAAGCTAAACTGCATCTTATTTTTGTATTCCTAATTCAGAAAGTGATGCTGGAAGACTGGTTATGGTTCAGGGAAAAGCGTAAGCCAGTAAAAGAGTTAAAACACAGCCCAGCATGCAGTGGTCAAGGAACAACTCAAGCAAGAAATTTAAGAGGATGACATGATCATAAGTTTGGACCTTGGTGGGAACCAGAAATTAAAGCACCAGTTGGATGCTTCAGTTGCACCAAATGCACCCAAAGTGATAATAAAACTCTATGATTAAATCCAGACAAATTGAAAAAAAAAAAAAGAAAAGGAAAATAAAAAAGGCTTAATTTTTGCCAGTAAAAATTATTACCTTCCAATAACAAAACAAAGGTTGTAGTTGGTTGGATTTTCTTCAGCAAGTTGCTTTGCTGAAAGACAAGCTCAAAGCATAATCAATTTGAGAGTTCCTATGGTCTTTATTATACCAGTTCAGAGCCATCGCAGGGATCTTTCCCAACCTATAAACTCAGAGTGCCTGCAGAGCTTTAGCATGCTATAATTCATCTGTATGAAATTAAGAGCTGGGAGGAACCAGCCCTTTTCCAGTCGCACTCCACTGAGATGGCTCACAGCCATTTGCTTTTGAGGCTGCTGACTGATGTGCTGCTTTATACCGCCATGGAACTGTCTGGTCTTGTTTTCACCAAGGCAAAAAACAAATGCAAAGGTGAAACACGTGCAAAACCACCCAAAAGATCATGGCTGCTTTAGAAGAAGAGCCAAATTTGCATTTTTCATTGTTTTGAATCACATGCGAGAAGGCTAAACCACAAAAATGGAGTTACTAACAAAGTGATTCTGCAGCTGTATTGACACATGGGCAGCTGAATAGGTTGAGAAACTAATCTTATCTTAGAACCTATCAGCCGCTAGTGATGGCTTGGAAAAAAACATGTAAAGAGATGACCTTAATTTAATTTCCTTTTCCTGTGATCTCTGGCTTTTCTTCTTACGCATGCAGGCCGCGGAGTTACCACTGCCCCTCCAAAGCAGGAGTGTGACAGGGGGATATCCCACTGGAGCTCTGCCAAGGTGCAAAAGCCCAGGCAGAGGGACCAAACTGCTCTGCTGCTGTGACCAGAGCTGGCCCATTCACTGGCACCATGCTGCTAATCTCGTCAGTCCAGAAAAAACATCTCGTGTTTCACGTGGCACTGAAACTTAACTGCTCATTTGTAAGTTATTGAAAAGGCCAACCAATGTCAAATCAGGACTGTAAGTGGCCTGGCTACTACTGTTCACCATCTCCTCTAGCAGCTGGTGGGATGGGCCTGTATAGATCCTTCTGCTTAGCCCACTAGGCACATGTGAGCACTACTGATGTCCTGCATGTAGATGTACACCTGGTTCACACTTTGATGTCTATGCTTCAGACTAGGTGCACATGCCATGTCTCTTTCTTCCCCTTCCCTTTCTTCTTCAGTTTCCATGAAAAAGAAAAGAGAAGACGTGCTCCAAAGGGAAAATGAAGAAAGCCTGGAGGTCAATGACTGCAGCACCAGAGCCTTTGCTTGGAGATAGCAGAAGTTTTGATACACAGAAAGTAAACTCCTTCAGAGAAATTTAAAGTGGAAGCTTTTCCACAGGGTGGACCAAATGTATTGCAAGCTTTTATGGTGACAATGTCTAAATCACATGCACTGGGGCCACACAGCTCACGGACTGAACCTGGTAAAGCGGTAAACTCCCAAGCTGCACATAGAGCGGCTGCAGGGGCATGGTGGAGCACATCCAAAGAAAGGCAATGAACCTGCTGAAGGGTCTAGAGCACAAGTCTTGTAAGGAGTAGCTGAGGGACCTGGTGTTGTTTAGCCTGGAAAAAAGGAGGCTCAGGGGAGACCTTCTCACTCTCGACAACTCCCTGAAAGGAGGTTGGAGCCAGGTGGGGTTGGTCTCTTCTCCCAAGGAACAAGTGACAGGACAAGAGGAAACGGCCTCAAGCTGTGTCCCGGGAGGTTTAGGTTTGACACGAGTGAAAATGTCTTCCCCAAAAAAGTTGTCAAGGACTGGCCCAGGCTGCCCAGGGCAGTGGTGGAGTCCCCCTCCCTGGAGGGGTTTCAAAGCCGTGTAGATGTGGTGCTGAGGGATGTGGTTTAGTGGTGACCTGGCAGTGTGGGGTTTAATGGTTGGTCTTGGATTATCTTAAAGGCCTTTTCCAATCAAAACAATTCTACAGTTCTAGTTACCACCTGCTTGAATAGGTTTTTCTTTTCCTGTTGTGTTGACCCACTTGCTGAGAGAGACAGGCTTCAAATCAGGCTACAGAAACATAGGATGAGCAACAAATAATGTACTTACTTAAACAGTTCATTCCTCATTATGGCTCTATTTGTTTGTGGGTCAATCGCATAGACCATGAGGTCAGACTTGGTGTAATCCTCTTCAGAGTAGCCATCCCCAAACCTCCGTGCACCGATGGATTCCACCACGACCGTTGCACCGGGAATCTGATCTTGGACATAGCGTTCCAAAATCCTGAATATGAGATGGAGACAGAAAACTGCAGCGATTTATTTGTGCTAATTAAGACTGACAACAGCCCAAATGAAATACTAATAGACACAAACAACAGGCTTAGAAGGATGGTAACCTCCAGAGCACTTTAGAAAAACCCTCTGCTCCAATATAACCTCTTCAATGCTGAACCCTTGGGAAAAGCTTAGCAGTGTTAGGAGAGGTCATCAGAAATAGTGTCCTTAAGTCTAGCTCTTTGTATTTATGACATCAGTTGAGTTTTAAATGGCTTGTGGGAAACGCCACCTATATTTCACAAAAAACCACCCTGTCATCCTTTTATTAAGCTATACGATTTCAGAACTCTTCAATTCCAGCCTCACACAGGGCGCATACAATAAATTTTCCCCCACAGAAGCAACCACTTCAACCATTTTTGGTGGGATATTTCATCTGGCCCTCCAAACATATCAGGTGCCGGAACACCTGCTACTCCAAGAGGCACGAGCAAATTTTATAGCCATAAGAAAGTTAGAATATAGACTTGACATTTTTATCACAGGAAAGAAATAAAAGAAGCCGCAGAAGTTCTCTGAGCAGAAGATAGGATGGTAGAAATGAGCGGCGGCTATGCCCAAGATAATATGGGCATAACAACAACAAACCAAACCAAACCTGTTCTTTTTTCCAAGGAGGATTCATTATAAGCTGCCCGAGCACAGAATGGCACATGAATCACAATGCATCAACACACAAGATAAATGCAACTCGGGAGAATTAAAATATACTAGCAAAGATGACTCATTTATTAGAGATTTACTCATCATTTTATTAATTCCTGTCATGTGACCAATTTTCTTTACCTTTATTAGTCAATATTCTTGCAATTTTAATCTTTTTTTTTGGACAACTCATGTCCACAGACATCTTACTATGCCCATTTGGAAGCCTTTGTTCTAAATTCAAAATCTTCTGGTTTTCTACAGATTTCCCCACAGAACTGTTTGCAGGAGAAATCTTAAAACATGATGGTCTTCCTAAAATATTCAGAAGGACAAAGGGAGGATGGCTGTTTTAAGAATGTCCCTCCAAACAAATGAACCTTGACAGGTTGAAATGCCTTCAGCATGCCTGCAGAAGCACCAAACTGATGGGGAAAGGACCTCTCTGAGTACCTGAGAATCAGCTCAGCTGGATAACCTTCAAATTTGGTATGCAAGAGGGAGAATGGGTATTCCCATGAAGACTGTGGCTGGGGCTAGCAGCCAAGATGGTGGGGACCCCAACTCTTCACTCTGAGGGTGGTGAGGCACCAGCACGGGTTGCCCAGGGAAGCTGTGGATGCTCCATCCCTTGGATGTATTCAAGACCAGATTGAATGGGGCTTGGAGCAACCTGGTCTAGTGGGAGGTGTCCCTGCCCTAGCAGGGGGGTTGGAATGAGGTGATCCTTAAGATCCCTTCCAACCCAAACCATTTTACGATGCTATGATGATTCTGTAACTCCTGCAAGAGTGGATGGAGTCGGAAGGAGAATGGAAAGCTGCTCAGGCAGTGCCATCAGAAGAGCTGTAACCACGGCCGCTGGGCAAGAACAGAATACATCTCAGAGAAAACAGGACTCGACTTGCTAATGGTGTGATAAGGTTTCCAAACTGGGACTGAAAAAAGGGTTCGGTCAAAGCCCACAGAGCATTTTATAAACAAAGGCATAGAAGCAAATATCATCAACACAGGATACAAGGGTAACGAAGCATGGAGAAATAAATAAGAGAAGCTGGAAGTCTAAACACTCCATCAGCACTAGGAGTTAGGGGACAAGACGAGATTTTCTGGGCTAATTAATGCTATCAGAATATCAAATTAAAACACAATAGCTGAGTTAGGAGGCATAAGCAAGGGACTGATAGGGAACTATCAAGGATGCACGAGGCTGCAGAAGATGACAAAGCTCATAAAAAAGGACATCAATGACTAAGCAGTCCCTTATTTTAAACAAAACCTTCCACTGTTGCTGAGGTTACGTTTTGCTATTGTTTTTTTTCCTGGCGCAAGATTTCCAAAGTAAAATAATGGTGTCAAAGTGGTATCACCAGCTCCTGGTTTTTCAAGATCACCAGTTTGTATTTACCTACCCAGCTTCTCTGCGCTCTGCATGCAACTTTAGCGTGCCCTTAAAATAGAAGCTCTTCTATAAAGTTTTGAAAAACCCAGGTCTGTCAGACCCGGGTCTTAGCCTAGCAGTGAATATGTACTCTTAGCAAAGAGCCATTTTTGAAGGGAAAATAAAGACACAGACTGTTCAACACGCTGTTAGTTGAGGGGCGTGCTCTAACCAAGCCCTCCTGTTGTTTGCAGGTATGGTAAACTCAACTCATCACCACTTCTGGCACGCATTTAACTGGCAGCGAGGGTGATAACCTGTCACAGACACCTCAGTGACAATAATTCTCCCAGGTAAACCTTGACAGAACAAATCCGGGATATGCAGATTATGATAAAAAAACCTCCTCCAAAAATTACACAACTGTAAAGGACTAGACGAAAATGCAACTGTCTTTTTGTGCCTTCTGCACAAGGATTTAGATAAACAAAATGGGTAGAATATTTACCTCCCTAATTAGCATACAACCATCTGCGGCTGCTGCAGAGGAGGGGGATTCTTTTGTTTCCTTGCACAGAACTCTTTTATTTCACCCAAGCCAGAGATGCCCTGTAAGGCTGGAAGGTTATAATGTAGAGTCACTTTAAGCAGAACTGGTAACAACACTCCCTTTTCTCAGAAATTCCTGGCATGGTTTCTGCTGGAATTCATTGCCTTTGAGAATATCTTTGTCTAAAACATGATTAAAATTGAAGAACAAATAGCATCCTGCTCCTTGACCGTGAAGGATAGGTACACTGCAGCCACTGGCTTTAACTGACGTTACAAGAAACACCACCAAGTATAGCAGAATGGCAGCAATATTCCATCTGTAACACACAAATTGCATGTTTAGGTTGAAATCTATAATAAAAATGCACTGAAGACTGAAAATTAACAATTAAAGAATGCACTTAAAAACAGGGCAGTTCCCCGTAGAGTTATTTTAGAAGTCATTCAGCTGAACTTGTGGCGCAGAAAACACTCCTCAAAGTGGCAACCTGCTTGTAGCACTGCTCTCAAGAACCAGTTTTTAAAGTGCACACTTTAAACAACAGCAGCATCTGCAGTCCTACCGTATTTATCAGCAAAAGTTAGCTTACAATTAGCCCATCACTTGTTAATGCAACGAGGGTAAGTGCCACCCTCCCAAAAGTGGTGTAGAGAGTGTAGAACCAGCACCTTAACAGGTGACAGGACTTTCCTATGGCTCTACCTCCATTTAGCTTCTGCAAAGAACAGGAAAGCCTCCCACTACACATCCATTACAACTGCCTTCCAAATTCCCACCACGGACAGTAGGGAAAGGAAGGCTGTTTGCTGTCATTCAGGACATTATGTGCCTCTAAATATCCTAAAAACTCAGAGATGATTTTTTTTTTTTGTCTTTAGCTGCAAAAGAAATGGAAAAGTAAAAAAATTACAGGTGCATTGACTTGTTGAGCTGTTCCTCAGCTGGTGGCAATCTGCGTCAGTTAATTCACCTCAAAGTATGAGATACAGAATCAGATGCACGAGAGTCCAGCAGCGATGGCCACTCAACTAGAGTCACCAGGTAAGACTTGTTAAGTTAGCAGGAAGGTTTAATGACCTTCTGTTGTCTGGAGAAGATACATGACGCTGTCTGAAAGAGCACTGCAACGTTCCAGCAGTTTTATACCCTCGAGCCAAGTTGTTAAGTTGTGTACATGTCCTCTGAACCAGCATGCAAGGAAAATACGTAATTCAATCTGTGGAACATTTTAGATCCTCACAGTACCTGAATTTAATTACTGCACAATTTTCTTAGCAGAAAATTCTATGAGAAAATAATGTTTCAGTTTCCTAGTGATTTGATATCCTGCTGTGTTTCGGGGGCACATAAAAGTATTTTAAGAAAGGAAGAAAAATAATAATAATAAAAAAAAATAAAAATCCATTCTTTCTTTCAGAACTCTGAAATAACTGGGTACCATAGACTTGGAGAAACAAGTGCTGAAGACTCGATATCCAACATAACTTTTGTATCCTGCACTGAAAATTCTAGCTCCCCAAAAAAACTTAGTAATAATAGTAATAAATTTGTATCCCAGGTAGCTGAATATGTAAGCAAAACTGGTAGCAACACACAGCTGAGAGCATCCAGCTCTGCTGGTACATATCAAACCAGACTTTGTAAGTGTTTCATTTAACCCGAGTATACTCTCTCGCAATTTTACTCAACTTCAGCCAAATTCTGGCTGCGCTGAATTTTTGCAAGGCTAATACATGACAACTAAGCTTGCTGGATTTTCAACAGTACTTTCACAAATTGGTAAGGGCTGATTCCAGCCCCTCCTGTGCAGTTAGCAATGGCCTCGGGGGGGTGATGCACTTGGGTCCCTGCTCCCAGATGCCTCAGGACAATGTACACACAGCACAGGGAAGGTTATGCTACTTCTGTGGCCTCTTGAGAGGCACCAAGATGCTTCGGATATGCCAATACACCTCCAGAAACCGTGACGTCAGTTAGGTCAGCCTGCTTTGGGCTGCAGTGGAGAAGAAAAAAGCCGTAAGTGGGGTTTATTTCAAGCCTAGGACTATTCCTTCTTTATAAAATAGCCTTCTGACAAAGGTTATTTCGACTTTTATTTCACACGCAAGACACGTATCGAGCAGGAGGAGCACCGCTGAGCCAATTTACTCTGCATATAACAACAACTAAATTATTTAGAAAACAACCCAGATACAATGTCTTTATACCTACTCACACTAATCCAATAAAAGCATATTGGATTGCACACCATAAAGGAAATTTGCTTTCTTACACATTGCTAAAGTTTCTTTTCTTCGTTCTGTGTTCATCAGGTATAATCCTGCCCTCCAAAAAACCTACACACACTCCAACTTTTTATTTCAGTACCATTTCTCTCCGTCGCAGAAGGAACATTACGCTACCCAAAGAGTAATACACAGAGACAGCTTGACTTTGACCCAGGAGACGCATCTTCAGATCTCAGCACAAACAGGTTTTTACTGCCCTAGTAAGCAATTCCAGACTAAAGCAGAAGTTTACAGCTTCATCTGAGAAGCCACGTGCTACATTACAGCGCTTCAGAGAAAACACGTTAACAGAACAACGTTCAGTATTACTGAGGGGAGTGGGAAGGAGGAGATCGCTGAACCAGTGCTTCCCAGCTGGCCGGGGAAGAAGCAAGTGGAAAAGCTGGAGTTGAATAAGCTTCAGTCTCTATTACCTAACTTAACAAAGGTAGTGTGCTGTTATTAATCGTTCTGATTACAGCAGAGGGAGGCTCAGGCAGCTCAGAAATGGAATGGGCTCTGTTAAACACTGCACAAAGTGGGAACTACCAGACATGTGTTGTCCAGGCAAAGTCAACATAGGGCAGATGTGAAATAGGACGCACCCAGTTGTTGGCTAACGTCCTTCTAATCACATTATTTATTTGCTGTCTTTGCAATTTAATTAAAAATTAATCATAGAATCATTAGGTTGGAGAAGACCTCTAAGATCATCAAGTCCAACTGTCTACCCAATGTTATCATGACCCCTATACCATGTCCTAAAGTGCCACATCTACACATTTTTTTGAACGGTTCCAGGTACGGTGGCTCCACCACCTTCCGGGGTAATCTGTTCCAATGTCTCACCAAACAAGATGCCATTAAGAAGGGAAAAAAGGCAGAGGGGAGGTGGCCCAAAGGCCCAGAAGCAAAACAAACCCATCTAACAGCATCAGAGAGCACCGAGGCAAAGAATAAGGCATCTACAGCACTACCTGTGACGAACAAACATTTAGAAATGAGGAAAAAGGTATGTGCTGGCTGTAAAAAATGCTCAACAGCACGTTCACTGCCACCACCCCAATGTGCAAACAGTCCATAATCAGGCTTCATTCAGTAATTACATGGCAAAAAATCATAAAGCAACCAACAGAATACTTCTCCTATGGGAAAAAAAGTACTGAGCCTCAGCAGTTTATACACTGCAACTACACACAGCAGGACAGACATGCTTAACCACCTAAAAGGAGGTTGGAGCCAGGTTGGGTCGGTCTCTTCTCCCAGGTAACAAGTGACAGGACAAGAGGAAATGGCCTCAAGTTGCACCAGGGGAGGTTTAGGTTGGACAGGAGGAAAAATGTCTTCCCTGCAAGGGTTGTCAAGGCCTGGAAAAGGCCTCCCTGGTGGAGTCACCATCCTTGAGGGTATTTAAAAGATATGTAGATGAAGGACATGGTTTAGTGGTGGGACTGGCAACATGGGGCTAATGGCTGGATTTGATCCTGAAGGTCCTTTCCAACAGAAATAATTCTGATACTATGATTTCCTGCCAATTCGCAGACTGAGAATTAAACACGGTGCACTGAGGCTGAATATTTTATTATAGTCATGAGTGCTTTCAGAGGCACTGCACTTCTGAAAGAGCACTTCTAAGGAGGCCAGTCCATGGGATAGTTGTGTCTGGCTTTCCTAATGGTGCCGAGAATGCTGGAATCCCAGCAATGCTTCGTAACCTCTCATTTTATTATACACAGCCACCTTGTAACAAACGTGCTGCATTTCAGAGGCTTTCACTCATCCTCCCAATTAACTGAACACAGTGGCATTCTAACAAAAAAGAAAGCGAGAACAATGGAATAAAACACGATGACATACACAAGTGCCACGTAAAGCGCTCGTGTCAGCTGTCCCTTTGAAATGCTGCTGACTGGCTTCCGCCACAGAAACTAGAAAACACCATTTGCCATATTGTCAACAGCAAAACGCAACTGAAGGGAAATCATCCACTGCCCGAAAGATTTCCCTAAAGAAAGGACTGTGCACTCCAGCCCCTATCTATCACAGAATTATAGAATGGTTTGGGTTGGAAAGGAGCTTAAAGATCATCTAGTTCCAACCCCCTGCCATGGGCAGGGACACCTCCCACTAGACCAGGTTGCTCCAAGTCCCATTCAATCTGGTCTTGAACACATCTAGTGATGGAGCATCTGCAACTTCTCTGGGCAACCTGTGCCATTGTTCCACCACCCCCAGAGCGAAGAACTTCTTCCCAATTTCTAATCTAAACCTTCCAGTTTGAAGCCATCACCCCTTGTCCTATCACTAGAAGCCCTTGTAAAATATCCCTCCACGGGTTTCTTGAGACCCCCTTCAGACACTGAAAAGTTGCAATAAGGTCTCCCTAGAGCCTACTCTTTTCCAGGCTCAACAACCTGAAATCCCTCAACCTGGCCTCATAGCAGAGGGGTTCCAGCCCTTGGATCATTGCTGGGGCCTCCTCTGGCCCAGCTTCAACAGATCCACGTCCTTCTTGTGTTGGGGGCTCCAAAGCTGGACATAGTACTCCAGGTGGGGTCTCACGAGAAAAGAGTAGAGAGGAAATATACCCTTCCTCGACCTGCTGGCCACGCTCCAGGATATGGTTGGGGCTTTCTGGGCTGCACTCCCACACTGTTGGCTCATGTTGAGCTTTTTATCAATGAGCACCCCCAAGTTTTTCTGCTTAGGACTACAAATATATAAAACATATCATATACTATCACTACACACAAATTTCTATATGATGTGCAATGTACACGACGTATATCATGCTATTCAATTTACAGCAATATATATTGCTATCGTATATATTATGACATTGCTTTTAAGCGGACCACAGCTTCTATGCAGCAAGGCAGAGCAGACACTCCTTTGAGAAATGGTGGCAGTCAAGCTTATATATGCATGCTATTAAGTCAGAAGGCTGAATGTGTGTATTTCAAAACACTCTGTGTATCTTGGAGGATCAGCGCTTGATTTTACATTTGGATTTTCTACTAAAAATCTTCCTGGTCATTTCTACACTGCATGAAAGGTTGGAGCGTGAGTTTTGTTTAATAATGGAACTGCCCCATTGTTTTATGAGTTATTAAAGGATTGCAGCCCTTAACAAAATACACATAAGTAAAAGCTCCCTGGAATTATCACACGTGTGTATTGCCAGTAATTTTGTCTTTAAAAGTAGGGAATATTAGGATACACACAAACATCTGAAAGACAGATAATTGCTACCCAACATCAGCCCTTGGATTCTGCTTCCAGAGGCAGATCTGGCCAGGAGGCTGCAGACACCTAAATTCCTCAGCCCAGGAGAGAGAAAACTGCCAGAGCACTGCAGAGAAGGCAGGCTCCAAAGCCTGGGATAGGCAACCAGCAAAAGCATCTTGGGACTTCTGCCTTTGTGCTAATACAGGTGTTGTAATGCATCTTGAGAAGAATGGACATGTGGCCATCCAGACTCAGTATTGCCTTGACATGTCTGGGCTTGCCCTAATATAATCAGGCCTGAGGGGCGAGCAGAGACAT
>JAAGNO010002109.1:178981-203972 GCA_033439905.1 Ceryle rudis
AGGCTGTGGCATTCTCTGCAGCCTGTCATCTGTACCCCCACATCCTTCTGTGGGAGCCCTGTCTGAGTTCCTACATCTATTTTAAAAGGTTTAAAGTGACTGAAGAGTAGAAAGGTTGCTTTTAAACTATTTCTTACAGTCTTTCCCATACTGTCTAATTCATGGTTATAAGCTCAATGACACAAAGTATAGAAAACGGGCCTTGTTTTACAAAAAGAAGCTAGAAGTGAAAACCTGACTCCTGGAAGCTGATGATGCTGTGGTGTGTGCTATCAAAAACATTTCCGACCAAAAGGATTTTAGCTAGCTTCCAGTATGATAAAATACTTGCTTTTATTGCAGTGCATTGATGTTTCCAATTACCCACTCCCCCCCGCCCCCATCACAACATTTTATACCTGCTAGGCCTGAAAAATGACATCCTGTTACCAATTTTTGAACCAAGGCTCAGCCTCCCAAGTGGGCACATGTGCACGCAAAGAAGTGCCTTCTCCAGAGGACAGGCAAGATGTGGACTGGGGGAGTGGGAGGGAGACAGAGCAGTGCTGTCACACAGCCAGTTGTGATACCCATCAAAACACCCACTTGCTCATTTTCAAGTCTTTTGGCAAAGAGGGAGATCAGGGCATAAAAGGGCATAAAAGATTCTTTGCTGAATCTAAACACAAACCCAGTGAATTGTCTAGTATTTGTAGAGTAAATAAATTCATTACCCTATGAGTTGATCTTTGTTTTGTTCCACAAGGGTGGGAGGAACATTAGAGACGATGACTTGCATATCCAACTGGTTGACCACAGAGACCTGGAAACAAAAGAGTGAAATTCAGTTGTCACTCCCATGCATAACATCCTCCCATACAGAAAAAATGGAATAATTACTTTCCTGCCTTTGCAGCCGTGCCCTGATGTACACAATTCTCATTATAATTCCAAGTAAGAGAGCTGGGAGATCTTGCTTTGCTTGGCAGCCAAAAGCAATAAACAGCAGGCAAAGATTTAACTAGAACTGCAATTGCGGGACTGCATCAGAATTATAGATTTCTAAGGTGGGAACTACGAAACCTGGTCTTTGTAGTTTAGACTCCACTTACAGAATCGTGGCTCTCCCATGTGTCATATTCAGATTAGGAGCAGTTCAGCATTTTTGATGACTTGATGAGAAAAATCCAACCTTGGAGACACGCAGTTTGCACCAACATAAATGCAAATGTAAGATTAATTCAGCTACATCGGTGATACTTTGCTAGAAAAATCATGACGGAAAATTGTTCGTTGAAGTTGTCAAAGTTTTTATTTTAATCTCTGATTTTTTTCAAGTTTGGTTTTTGTTTTTTTTTTTTTTAGTTATGGACATAGCCATGTACATTTTACAATTGAATTTTTTTCTTCAAAAGGCCAGAAAAAAAAAAATGCCTCTAATACACTCAATACTTGTGTGCTTTGTTTAACTAACTAAATAAATTAATCAATCCAGGATTCCACCAAAGAACAGACTGACCTCAGAACAAACCTCTTGCATTAGCATTTCCTCCAACAAAAGCTCTTTTGTTTCTCAATGACAGGTTGAGAAACTATAAAACCTATACTCTCTATATAAACCTATACTAAACTATATAAATCCATACACATTCTGGAGGAGTCTGAATTTGGAAAAGTAGGACAATGTTAAACCTGGTAAATTTTAAAATCATCAACGCTAGAAGAAGAAAAAGCAACCCCCGATTTTTGAAAGAGAAGCCCGAGCCCTGTAAGCACTTCAGCGGATGAGACGAAATGTACTTTCACATCAAACACTGATTCACCAGCTTTGAAGCTTAATTCAATTTTAAATATTTAAATGTTCTTGAAATGTCATCAGAGGCACGGATCAGCATGTACAGACTTCAGTGTAAGAAAAACAGAATTATAATGAACTCCAAATAAATTTTAGACTAAGATCATTGAAAGGAACTCTAAAGCAGTGAAGAATTTAATAGAATTAACTTAATGAGGCAATTCAAGCAAATACTACGCACCTATGTACTGAGTACTTCACAAATGCAACGCTTAAAAAAGGGCAACATTTCTTTTGATATTCAAGAAACCACAATTAAGGCTACTTGTTCATATACAAAAATACGAGTAAACACATTCATGGCAAGCTACAGTACAGCAAGGGTGTTGAACAAAAATCAAGTAGTAGTTAAGGTTTCCATAGTAACATGAACTTGCCTGCTATCCACATTTGTAAAGGCTCTCGTTTTTCAATTATTAAAAGTAGCATTAAGATGAGGAAATAACTCAAATTTAATTACATAAAGGGTGTAGGGAGAAGCTGTCCCCTTCCACTTGAGGAGAGATGAAAACATGCTGGCAGCAGCAGTAGAAGGTGTGGGGTGTGGGGAAGGGAAGGCTCTTCCTGAGGTACCGCCATCACCACTCTCAGGAAGCTTTTTGGGGCACAGTTGCCAGGGATCATCTGACCCCACCATTCTCTAGAAAGCGTGTACGATAGAGTCTCCTGAGCAAAAATACAGCCAGGCCCTGTGTTGCTCAACAGCAGGCACCAGCCTCAATCACAGGGCTGGAGGTCAGCATCTTCAGATGTTTCAAGTCCGTAAGTATCTGAAGAATACATTCTTGAGAACTAGGAAAGTTCCACCTTAACTTAAATTTAAGTGGCAGAACAAACCATGAGTTTGTAGCAGAGAAAGTAAATAGTTGTTGACAACCTCTAGCCTGTGAAGAATAGCCCTCTGACTCCAGGCTTCAGTTGCTAGGCACTTTCCAATTTTTTAATGGAGTAGGCAGAGCCTACAATCTCCATCATTACATGGCACCAATGGGCCCCTGGAAGGAGCTTATGCTGAGAGCTGAATGAGGAAGGGGCCTTGGGACTGCCCCAAACCCCAGCAAACATTTCATTACCAATGATATTACAGTGAATATTCACTATCCACACTTACTTCACACCTTTACGCACTTGCTTGCAGCACACTTATTTTAAAATGTAATCTCCTAATTCTTTCCTTTGTCTCACAGAGGCTAAAAAGGGAACTTCCATCACATAGAACCAAACTGGATCTACAGATGTCTGACCTGAGGCATCCTGCCAGTCCGAGTCAGCAGGAACAGACTGGTATCCTTCACATGGGCCATCCTGTAGAGCATCAAGACATTTTACCAGTGTATTTGGCAGCTTATGCTGCTCAGAGAGCTGTGCTAGGGCTCTGAGGAAGTATCCTGGCCCCAGTTCTGCAGAATAACTTGCTCTGCTCAGGTTCTTCCCAATACTGTCCCCTCTGGTGTTGCCCCACCTCTTCTCCCTAGACCTCCGCCCAGAACAACGCTATTTTCTTCCCCTGCATCTTATTCTTTTACGTGTCATTTAATTAATTTCCCTCATTTACATGCACTCCTTGAGCTTGTACTGAAAGGAAGGACACCTCCCAGTGTGAGCACCTGATACCACAGTGACAGCAGGAAAAATTCTGCTCTAATCATGAAGGCCAAGAACAGCTTAGTCTAGTTAGAAAGGATCATCGCACATGGACCATGCTCAGTGCAACCCAAACATTCCTCGTGGGATGGTATCAGTCTGCACTTGTATCTACAGCTACTCTAAGCTTTCGCACCTTGCTCAAAAACACGGAGAGTACTGCTCATCACTCACTTGGACAACCTAGAGATACCTCTATAAATTAATGAGACATACTTCACTTTTCTAATGTTAATGTCGATACCTTCTGGCTATATTTTAATACGCTATTACTCTATAAATTGCATGAGAATGCCCTATCATTTTGGGAGGTCATGCATAAGGACATCATACATTATGTTTATTTGCTCAATTCCTGCATAACTCAATATACCAAGTATTATGGCAATCATCTGTATCATTTGACAGTGTTCCCATGAACTCGATAATGTACCTTCATCCCTACAACATTATGCTAATATTAATCCAATCCATCAAGTTATATAGACTTTAGAGAAACTTAGCTTTGATGGTTTCTGTGACTGGATGAAGCCAATGTCCTTTACTTAGCACAAAACCATGAGCTCAAGGCCTAAAGCTGGTGCCAGTTTTGAAACGTTGCCTCCCTCAAAACCTAAAGTACAGTCTCAGTCCAAACCGTGAGCTGCTTTAAACTTGTCATGCACAAAACCAGCGTTTTTTTTGCTGCCATCTGGGTCCAAAACGCAACTTAGGTCCCACGTTTAATGCAAACAATTAAAACCTAAATTGAACCACTAACAATGGCTCATTGAATAAACAGAATACTGAATCCCACCTCTAGTGTGGGAACTGAGATCAGTATCTCCACCGTGAAAGATGGTCATAGAAGTTTTTTGTTTGCTTGCTTTTAAAAAAATAGAAAAGATATTTCAGTGACTTAAAAAGATGTACAGATGTTTATGGCCTTCCTATAGGTCTGTCTGGATTCAACTTTATGTAGTGTTGGAATTCTGTCAGGAGGAGTTATTCCACAAAGATAATGCCTGGCTCATACTCACAAGTACTTCTGCTTTGCTGCTCAGTCCTTTTCCGTAATTATCAGTTGCAATGACCTGAAACTTGAAATAGGATCTTCTCATATTTTTGAACAGCATCGCGGTTTTTATTAGCCCTGTGTAAGCTTCAATCACAAAACCTTCTTTACCATCCTTGATTGGAGGAATGATGAGTCTGTACTGCACGGCACTGTAATTCCCAGTGTCTTTATCATCAGCCTAATAGGAAAGAGAAAACAAGCAGAGGCAAACAGAGTAAATACACATGCAAAGAATCATTAACCCTGTCCTTTAAATAAAGTTGCATATTGGTCCAGCAAACTTCTTCCATTGACATTTAAAATACCAGATGCCAGAGAGCAGATACTGCCATTACTGTAAAAGGTTCATTTAACTTTGCTACATATAGTTTTGCTTTTCCAGCAATTTCTTTCTCCTGCGTTGGCACTAAACTGCTCAAAAAGAAAAAAGAAAAAAGAAGAAAATTATAAATGGACTTTTCAAGTCTGCATAAAACTGATCAGGTAAGAGCACAAGAATATTTTCCCTCTTCTTAGAGCTATTCTTCACCCTCACTTATTGAGCACATGTGGTTTTTTGAGTAATTTAATCCTTTTTTATTAAAAATAAAGGGACTGAGTGGCCCAACAGCCCTAACGTACAGACACAGTGTAGGCCACCAGGCTGCCCGGGCCTTCTTCCATTGCTCAGAATGAGGAGGCAGTGCTGGTATCAACGAGGCAGCCCCGGGAGCTACATTATTTCACCTGCCTTGTGCCTGAGAACACTGTGTAGCCCTGTCCTGACCTCTCCAGACCTACTCCTTTGTACGTATCAGGTCCTGTTCAAAAAGCAACACCTGTATTCAGCTAGGACTGGTTCTGAGGACCCTTATAATGCTTTCATGTGTTCCATCTATGATGGGGTCAGCGAGATGGTAGTTAATTACCGCCTGTACATTTGTCTGCTCATTAGACTTGGGCACCACCTCAGCATCTGGGACACTTCAGCATCTGTTAGCAGGCTTTCATCAAAATATTGGCATGACTTCTTAAGCCTGTGGCTTAAGCCAATGTTGAAAGAAAAAAAACACCCTTAACTTCAAAAGGGTACAGGTCTGCGTATAAAATCCATCCTTCACCGTGACTTAAAACCAATAATCACGATCTACCAGGGTTTATGGCAGTGTCAAGAGTTGTTTATCACGATACACCACTGCCGTCTAAAAAAGCATTATGTATGATGTCATTAAGCCTTCAATAGATGGCCATTAATCATCATTAATTGTTTCTTCACCAGCAGTGAACAAGATGTATAAGGTGGAAACTTTTACTAATTCTTACTTTATCTTCATTTTTCTGATAATTTTCTGGGAGGAGGTGTAACAGGCAAATCCATGCAGCACAGCGACTGCATCGTGCACCATCCAGAGATACCTGCGATGGACGAATGATGCCGGTACTCAAGGCTGTACATGCTTCCCATGCTACTCCAACTGCTATCAGACCAGATGGAATAGATAGAACTACATGGCACTTCAGCAGCAGTATCTGGGCTGGTTCAGCGAGAGGCAGGAAACGTGTTTCATAGAGCACTTGCCATCGTGCTGCAGAGCAGCCCGAAAGAGGAGCTCCCACAAAGACGATGGCTGCCAATCACTGCAGACACAGAACTGTTTCAAATGGTCCTTGCATACTTTGTCAACGTTTTGTTTTCCTCTAAACTGATAAAGCTTTATTTTCCTTGGCTATGGAATAAGCATAAATACAAATTTGTTCTCTAGTTCTACAGCTTCTTTAAAGGTTTTTACAATCAAAATGATTACCTCTTGGATGATTTCAAACTCCTTGATTAGCATTTTTAGGGAAGATTAAAAGATTTCTGAAATCTACCCCACTCTGTCAGTCAAAAAGTAAAGATATTGGTGAGCTTTTTCAGGGCACTCCTGCTATCCAACTGGCATAGGTAACTACAACCCCAAAACATCACAGAGCACACAGACGGGAACTTGACAGGAGGATTTTCAGTGCTAGGCTGATTTTTGGCTTTCATTTTGACAAGTAAATCATTGAAGGAAGAAATAAATGTGCAAGCATGCTGTAGGGCAGAAGGAAGCGGCTGTACCTAAATATCAGGTTGATGCACAAGTGCTAACAGCCATCACTGGTTTAGAGCTAAATGTCCATGCACAGCACCGAGCTCAGGTCAGCCCCGTTAAGCCCTGTTCATCAATGCCTGAACAGGTTACCTTCATTCCTCCAGCAACCACACCAACCTCAGTGACCTCATTGGACTCTTACTCCCACCACGGTTTTGTCTGATTTATTCTCAGATTAGCATGTTGTGGTGGGTTGACTTTGGCCAGCTGCCCAAAGGCCGGCCAGCTGCTCTCTCACCCCCCTCCTTGACAGAATAGGGGAGAAATTAAAATGAAAAAATTTGTGGGTTGAAATAAGGACAGGAAGCTCAATTAGCAACCACTGCCACGGACAAAACAGACTCAACTTGAAGAAAGTGAATTTAATTTACTACCCTATAAAGTATATTTGGATGGTGAGGAACAAAGGAAAAATTAAAACACCATCTCAGCTGTGCTTGGCCATGGGGCTATTGGAAGGGGCTGTGTCTGGCCCAAGGAAGCCACATCATCTCCTCCCAGAGGCACCTCAAGCCCTCACCTGGACACGGGTACCCCTCCACACCCCCCCAAATATTTCACTTCAACTACCTGTTCTCAACCAAAGGCAAAGGAAATCTTAAAATTGTAACTGAAAGTTTTCACACGATTACTGTTGCTACTAAAATAACTCTAACTAAAGAAACATTTAGAAACAGCATGATAACAGAAATAAAATATCCTTGCAAACATGCAAACTGTAGGTTACAAAAACATTCAAAGTCTCTTCTTGTGGTGCTTTTTTGGGATCAGCTTTTTCCATGTGCTGTAAGAGCGCTTCAGATCCAATATGTGCTCAAAGACAAGCTCAGGAAGACTCTGCCTGTAGTAGCAGGGGATACTTGAAGATGTTAAAAATAATACTTGGTACAATCCACCTAGAAGACCTACCTGAGAGACAAGAAAGAAACCTCAATTTCACAGTGATGCAGAGGAGCTAACTTCTAAAAATAATCACCTCCTTGCCTCACACCTAAAAATATCACTGTGTGAGTTCATCAAGAACAGGCAAGTCTGGTCTGTGTTGGAGCCCCAGCATAAAAAGGACAGGGACCTGCTTGAGCAGGTTCAGAGAAGAGTTACAAAGATTATCTGAGGGCTGGAGCACCTCTGCTGTGAGACCAGGCTGAGAGAGTTGGGGTTGTTCAGCCTGAAGAGGAGAAGGCTCTGGGGAGACCTTCTTGTGGCCTTTCAGTATCTGAAGGGGGCCTACAAGAAATCTGGGGAGGCACTTTTTGTAAGGGCTTGTAGTGACAGGATGAGGGCTAATGGTTTCAAACTGGAAGAGAGTAGATTTAGAGTAGAATTTACTGAGAAGGTCTTCCCTCTGGGGGTGGTGAGACACTGGCACAGGGTGCCCAGGGAAGCCGTGAATGCTCCACTGCTGTATGTGTTCAAATCCAGGTTAGATGGGGCCTTGAGCAACCTGGTCTAGGGGGAGGTGACCTTCTCATGGCAGGGGAATTGGAATTAGATGAACTTTAATTTCCTTTCCAATCCAAACCATTCTATGCTCCTATAAGTACAGTATGATTCTATAAGTGCAGCTTGTACAGCTCAGCTCAGTTTAAAGCCATAAGCAATACAGAAAAGACCAGTTTGGCAATAAAACACCGGCACACTCAACTTTGCAGGTTGGTAATGGAGCTGGGGGGTGGAAAAAGAAAAAAGTAATTCCTGTAAGCCCACATGGCATGTGTTTTGGCATGTGAGGCGCATGGCAGCAGGTAGGAGAGCAACATCTGATCTGGCTCCTTTGGGGTCTTCACCATAGCAAGACAGGATTTGCGGCAAGTTCTCAGCTACCTGCCAAAGGCTCTCCGGAGGTGCCCCGTGAGATCAGCGTTACGCCCTTTCAATACAAAGGCAATTTCATTGTTAAAATGGTTTTATTACATTGGTTCAGCTGGGCTGTGAGCCTATCTTTTTTTTTTTCTTCTCTTCTAGTATTAGCAAATTTGATCTCAACAGAAAGTTATGACTTTTAATGGTAGTTCGTTTCAGTAACAGAAATCAATTTCACCTTCAGTGTTTCAACCCTATATCTGTGAGCAATTAAAGACAAACAAAATTTGGATCCAAATTAGTGTACTGATATTGCAGGCACAGACATTAAATAAATTCAGCCTTTCTGAACATAAATCATTAGACCAGGGCAGTGGCTTAAAAGTAATGCTATGGTAAATCCTGCAGCTGAGTTTGATGTGTCCAAACTCAAGTGAAAGAGGCATTTTGAAATTTTAAGCATGCAGGCTCTAAAATCCCACAGTTCAGACGCTCAAAACTGATAGACAGGCTACAAGTTAATTTTCAGAGAACTCAGTGGCACTGCAGAGAAATGAATGGGGCCTCAGTATCGTTGCCGTTCAGGCTATTTCCATCCCAGAAACCCTCTACATGCAGATGAGCAAAGCCAGCTACAAAACAGCCTGAAGAACTTGGAAAAAAAATCATCAGATTCCAAGTTCAAATATTTTAACTTTGGTTGTTTCCACTTCGCCCCCTTTCACTTTTAGACTTTGCTCCAACCTAACGACGTTAGCTGACGTTCAGCTTTGCAGGACCACCAGAGAGAGCCTGTGAGCTGCCGACACTGATGCACCAACTTCTTTAACACAGAGTAAGGATGTTTGCTGTTGTTGTAATATGTCCTGAAGGTAAATATTTTTGACACTTCATTAGGAAGAGATATACAACATCTCAAGAGTTGCATTATGACTGTCAAAGAAGAGAAAGAGCTATACTTAATCTTAATATTACAGCGCTACATCTTCCTTTTGTTATGTGCAAGAAATACAGATGTCTCCTAAATTCTGCTATGGTTGCATACTGATAAATATGTATGATTTTAGGAATTAGCAGGCTAAATTCAACCCTCCTGTAAGTGTGCCCACGCAAATCGATTTGGTTGGCATCACCCATGCGCTGCTTCCAGCCCTCCCCCGTCCTCTTCCACAGAGGAAGAGCTGCAACTCCTGGGGTGCTCCCCAACTCCACCACCAAAGCACATTACACCAGCCATGTACCAACCAAAACACCCTGCTCTAGGTTCTGACATTGAGAGTATTTACCACAAAGTCATTAACAGGTTTTTTTTTTTCATCATTTCATTGGCAGCTACCTCACTTGGAGCAAGAAGCCCAATAAGCCAGGCTTTTGTGGTGATTACATCTCCCGCACAAGGACTGCCAGCACAACTTGCAGCGAATCATCAGGAACGTTAAAATTCCTGGCAGTGCACAGGCAGCAGGGAGATGGAGGTGTCTGTGCTGGGCTCGCTCGCAGGGAAACAATGTCTAATTCCGCCCAGCACCGGAGCAGCAATGGGCTGTTTACACATCCATGGCCTTAGAACAGAGAGAAAGCAGAAGGGCACTTTCTGTTCAGTTTGGGTTTCACCTTTAGGAGGACTGAGAGGGGGTAAAAAAGTATGGAAATATAAAGAACAAATTAGAGTTGAGTCAAGCTGCATGTCTGGAAGACAAGAGTGTCCCCTCACCTGGAGTACTGGATCCAGCTCCAGAGTCCCAGGCACAGGAGAGACAGGGACCTGTTGGAGCAGGGCCAGAGCAGCCCCAGCAATGCTGGGAGGGCTGGAACCCCTCTGCTGGGAGGCCAGGCTGAGAGAGTTGGGCTTGTTCAGCTTGGAGAAGAGGAGGCTCTGGGGAGACCTTATTGCTGCCTCTCAGTACTGAAAGGGGCCTGTCAGAAAGATGGGGACAGACTTCTTATCAGGGCCTGTTGTGACAGGACAAGGGGTGATGGCTTTAAATTAAGACAGGGGAGATTTAGACTAGAGAGAAGGAAGAAATATTTTGCACTGAGGGTGGTGAGATTCTGGCCCAGGTTGCCCAGAGAGGTGTTAGAAGCCCCATCCCTGGAAACATTCCAGGTGAGGTCACACAGCGCTATGAGTAACCTCCTATAGTTGCAGATGTCCCTGTTCACTGCAGGGGGGTTGGACTAGATGACCTTGAAAGGTCCCTTGCAATGCAAACCAGGCTATGAGTCTATGAAAACAGATGAGCAGAGAAGTAGGGGTGATAGGCATCCCTTCAGTGGTACCTCTGTAACCTGTTACAGTCTGTCTCAGCATGTATTTTTTTTTTTTCTGGTGTAAATAATTAATACAAGACCTGGGCTCCATGTGAGGGCCTCACACAGCAGCTGTCCCTAAAGGCTGTCCAAACTTCTCATAGCTGAGAATATGGTGGAAAGAGGTCTGTAAAGGAGGTTATTTTTGAGGAACAGATGCCAGGAGATGCAAAGCTACAAATGTCTGTGGTAAAACCAAGCTGATGACCACGAGATGGGACATGCTAGGGACAGGTAACAGTATAAAGGAGAACAGTAGTGAAGAAATACAGATAAAAGAACTGTGAAAGCTACAACTCACTGGCTTAAGCTTCTGTAAATCACAAAGTAAAACCATCTCGAAAACAGTACAATGGCAGATGCGGCTTCCGAACTGAAAATATTCCAACAATCTGTAAATTCCTCCCAGCAAAAATGGTCTTGTTCTAAAAGCTATTTTACGTGCCAGCAACTGATTGGAAACAGTTGAACCCGCCATCTGCTAGGGAAAAGAAAAAACCTGACAACCCTGTCCTATTCATTTTACATGCCCTGTTAGCATCCTCAGGCTCGCGATTAAGGATGACCCTGCTCAGGAGACTGGAAAACAGTTAAAATTAACAATTGCATTTCACTTTAAGCAGCTAGTTTGAATTTAGCTCACGCTGATAATGATAAAAACCTGTAATTGTCCGATGATTACGCAATAGCTTTAGGAGCTATGGCTAATGAAGATTTTCATGCTCATCCCAAACAAGCCCCTGGCAGTTTTGGTGACAATATCAGACAATATCATGTGACAATTGCCACATGGCATTGCTTTTACACATCTCTCTGGGTGAGGGGAGAAGTGCCCTCCCATAACGCTGTGATCGTGTGGCCACGTAGTTGCGCCTCACGCTGCGATATTCCCTGAGGAAACGTGCAGACCGGAGAAACGTAAAATAATCACCTTTCACAAGGGCTGCAGGGAGCCAAAGATTAATTAATTTAGGCTTTAAATGCATCGTCTGTTAGGCACCCTTACAAAGGTACTACAACACAGACGAATAGAACGGACTCTGCTAAGATGTACTGCTGATTGCTGCCCAACTTGCTCCGAGTAAACCCCAGCCCCACGGAAACATCTGAGAAATGAAGGTAGTAATTAAAAAAAAGTCAATGAAGACCATTCACTTTTTCCTCCAAATGCTGTCAAACACCCCAATGTGTGGGAACACAGATCAATTGTCATAGGCTGTCTCATGGGAAAAAGAGGTTGGATAAGGGGTGTTGCAAAACCTGTATTTAAAACAAAAAAAAGAGAGAACCATCGGTTTTATAGCAGTTTCCTGCTGTGCCAATAGCAGTTAGTGCTCAATACAGCAGGGTCATGTGTATGTGCTGGGAGGGAGTGTGGACCGTGCATCTGATCCTCCACAGGACAGGAACGATCCAGCACTGCCAGCACTCCAGGAATACTCACCCCTTCCAGCCCCTGCCGTAGGATTTTCCTCTGAAAGGCACGTGCAGGACTAATGGTCTTAAGCTATTCAAAAATTACACAGCATTGAAATAATGATATTACATTTGAAAAAAAAAAAAACCAAACCACACCAGGCAGCAGTTTTTCTGACCACTGCTGAGAGAAACCAATAGTACTGGCTTTTAGAGTAAGAAGTTTAGTAAGCCAGTGCATTATCTAGAGGTATGTTCTTTGAAAGAAACTACTGGTGTGTTTGGAATGATTGTAATGTTATTCTTAGCAGGGCAAGCAGCTTCCTGTCAGAGGCCAGATGTTCCAGCAGACGTGTGCGTTTGAGGGTCTGCTGCTGTCACTGCAAATAGGCTTCAAAGTAGATTTTTTTTTTCCTTCTACCAAGTATGTTTTCTCCCTACTGATTGCTCTCTGCGATTCATAAATCACATTTTAACTAATAAAAGGTTGTGACTGGCAAAGCGATTAATTTTTTACAAAGAAGTTCTCTTGTGTACATGCAAAAGCGAAATTAGAGAAGGGAAAACTTTTGTGTTTCCCTGCAGAAAGCTGTCTAGAGGCACCTAGGCTCAAACTGCACTTCTACAGAGCTTGCCACTGTGAAGACTTCCCTGTCATCCCAAAGAAAAAGGAAAAACCAGAAGAAATCTACAGTTTACAGGCATGAACAGGAAATAACTGGAGATTGAACATGGATAAATGTCTCTGGGCAAAAATGTAATCCCAGGGTTCTCTCTATATGTAGCATATATCCACGCCCAGGAATATTAAATGTTTATTCTATCAGTTGCCAAGGCAGATTGCTTTCAAGGATTACGGTTAAATAACGAGTAATTCCCGCTCTCCTGTGTGTCATTAGGGTAAAACCCGGTAGCATAAAATGGCTTTGTTTTATTTTGTTGTTCTCTGTATTAAGATATTCAAGCAGTAATAAAGGATGAAGTTGAATTATGAAGTCTATCAGAAAGGGGCACAAAAATACCAAAAAGGTCTAAAATATCAATTGTTTTGCAAGAATCAAGTTTCTTGCAGCAGGTAACTTCATTTCAGACTCCACTAGCTCCTGTGATCATCATCAAGCCTGTCTGCTGGTTTCTTATTAGAGCCATTTCTGTCCTCTACAGGTCAGCCACTTCCACAGACTTTGATTCACTGGCATTTATTTTGGCAAGCTGCCTTCTCTGCAAACATTTTCAGGACAAAAAAATACCTTTATAAACTGAGGAGTAATTCAGGAAAAAAACCCTTCTTTCTTTACTAGAATTAGGACCTCTGGTATTTCCTCATTTAAATGCACTTCAATAAACAAAACCAGAAAGATTAACACTGTAAAAGAAAATGTTTTAAAAGAAAAGGCTAATAACACACCATTACAGTGAAAAGTCAATTCCCACTGGTAACTTCCCTTAAGATTGTGTTGATTTGGGGTTTGTTTTTATAGAGCAGATTGAAGATATTGTGTACGTGGCTAAATGAAGTTTGGTTCTAATTCTGAGGGGAAAACTATATGAAAATACCAGTGGAAAAGGAAAAGAACTAATTCTGATCTAATAAAACGCAAAGCAAATCTCAAATCACAAAATTAATAAATTAGTAGTCACGAGTATTACATCTGGTTTTAATTAACACAGTCATAACAAAAAGCATAAAAAGGCCTTTAATCATGAAAATGGGCTCTTAAATATGTTTTTGGGAAAAAAAAGACAACTGCAGAAAAGGAGAGAGAGAATAAAAGGTTATTATAACACCAAGCCCCCTCAGGACTGCTCAACACCTGAAACTTTTTTTCTGAGCGCTACCAGACCCGTGATGAAAGATGCAAACCACTTGTCCCACTAAGGCAGGCCCAGTACGAAGGTTGCAGAGTGAAGGGGAACCCCAAGAACCACCAGCCAAACTGGGCTGCATCTGTCCTGCCACTCTGGCTTCTGTCTACCCTTTGGCCTTGCACCCAGTCATCAACCTGGCCTCCAAAGATCTCATCTGTGCAGTGTCTAATGCTGGGGGCGAAGAGGAGGCTCAGAAAGGTGGTGGTGTGAAATGGCCTGTAGATGGGAGATGTGATCATCAGCCTCAGCTATCATTTCAAGAGGACTGGTATTTAACACAGCTCCACCTTTCGTGCTGAGCTGTTTGCAACAGAAGCACGGTCTTTGAGACGCAAGGACCAAAGCCTTGGTTCAAAAGAACCAGTGTATTCCTTTTATTTTTTTTCTTGGAGACATTACTACTTATCAGCTTTCAGAGAACTCTAGCCTTAAACCAACCCCATTCATACAGAATAATTAATATGGCACATCATTAACCAAACGAATTCTAATGAAAAGTCTGATAATGATTTGTGGTGTTCTCCTGCGCTCAAGCTTCATTTTTATCTACTTTGAGCAATCCTTCTAAAAATCTAGAGCAAGGTAACGCATTGCCCTCTTCTAAAAGGATTTTCTATTGCTGCTGCCAGCATGTTATAGTGCCGGGAGAAGCGATCTATAGTATCTGCCTTAGTCAGATACGGAGCTGTTCTGATGATGAGAGAAGTGTTTATCCAATATTTTATTGGCCTATTTGTCTCTAAATTCAATTTGTGCCTAAGATTATGTGCTCAGTGCTAGTTTTCTTCCCGCCCTGCATTTTTTTTGTCCCTTCGGCCCATGGCGGTTCGATGATTCCTTACTCCCAGTGCTCCTCGCTAGGCTGTGTGGCGTCAGTAGCGCCGAGCACTGGGGTGCTTTATGAAATATTTTTCAGGCGGGGAAAAACCACTTTGGTGGGAGGAGGGACATTTTGTTCAAGCCACAGAGAACAGAATGATTTAAGCAACTCAGTTCAACACACAACTGTTCAGCAGTGTATTTCTGACAAATTTATCTAAAAACAATCTACAGAAACGTCTCTATTAAAAATTAATGACTACAGCAAATCATTAGGTACTGCTAAAGAGGAACTAATTGTGATGTTTTGTTTTGTTTTAATTTGAAAGCTGTAGTTTTTGCATAAGGCCATAAAGCTTGTTGTGTTATTTTTATATAAATTATACTCATCAAAAATGAATAATTCTTATGTGCCAATAACATTGTACAAAGACACAGAGTTAGTCGAGAATAACTTACTAAATGCCAAAACGATACACTGGAGATCTGCCTACAGCTGAAGGGAGCATCAGCAGGACACCTGTTAACCAGGGCAAAGCCTGAGCAGAACTACCCTGCACATACAGAGTCCCACCATGGGCAGGGTTGGAAGGGACCTCTGGAGATCATCTCACCTAACCCCCCTGCTCCAGCAGGGTCACCCACTGCAGGGTGCCCAGGATCACACTGTCCAGGCAGCCTGGGCCAGGCTCTGGTACCCTCACTGGAAAGATTTTTTTTCTCCTCCTGTTCACATGGACCCTCCTGGATTCCCGTTTGTGCCCATTACCCCTTTTCCAGCTGGCCACCAATGAGAAGAGTCTTGCCCTACCCTCTTGCCCCCTGCCCTTTAGATATTGATAAGCATTAAGAAGATTCCCTGCTTTCCCCTGGGAAAATGCAGGCACGCAGCTGGGAAGAGAGCTGCAAGCACCAGGATGCATCCCTTGGCCTGGACAGTTGCTGGGAAAGGCCACTGCAGATCCCGGTGTGATAGGGGATCACCTGGAGGCGAGGATCTGGGCAGAAACACAGCTATGAATCCTCTCCTGCAGTACAAGCACCTAATGGTATTAATGCAAATCTGTTCTGACATTTCCTTTTTAAACTATTGCAAAGCTAGATACATTTTTAAAAACTTAAAATACTTTTTACCTCTTTCTGGATGTAACTCACATGTTCTCTAAAACAGACACACAGTGAATTTCTACCCAGATTATAAAATAATTTTTGAATCTGCTTAGTATCTACACTGGTAACCACCTATAATTCAGTACTTACCAACTCACTTCTCTCAGCTCATCTCTTCTATATTTGATAAGAAGAAAAAATTATATTAGCTTAAACTGCTGCTAAACGATAACTGCTGGCAAGTGCCTGCCACTGTGATTGTTATGCTTAACTAATTTAATTACAGCAACAGCAAATAAAAGCAGGCATACCCTGTAAATCACATCTAACTGCAGGAGCTGTATCAATATCTTAAAAACCAGCCATTCCAATTACTGCAATCAACCCTCCCAGCCAGTGATCTTCTCCCATGGTTATTTCACCCACTACGACTGGACAAAGCAAACCTGTTTGCACAGGCCTGCTCCAACCTCTCCTCAGACAACAGAAGCTCAGTTTAAGCATTGTGTTAAAACAGCTCCATGGTGGCCAAGACGACCTGCCTACTCATGAAGCTGTCCTAGAGTTCCAGCACACTGGGCTCTCGGTCAATGCAGCCACATCTCCCTCCTGGCCTCTGATGTTCAGCTCAGGAAAATACTGTAACCATCGGGAAGCTGAAACTGGAGATACCTGAGCATCACAAGTTATGTGTGGTGTTCATTCAAACCCTCTTCTAAAGCCACCAACAGCTTTGTAGTTGAGCTTTTAGGAGAAAGGAGAAGTTTCAGGATGAGTCTTAGTTTTCTGTCATGATATTTTCCTCAAAAATGGATGCATGAATACATGCTAATAGGAAACAAACCATTACCTGGCACTTGGGCTTAACATGAAATTCCAGACCCTGATCTTCAGATGAATGCTGAAGCATTGATGAAGCAGCTGATGAGTTGTTACCTCAACTCAAGTATTAAGTACTGAAATCCTGACTACCCTTTCAATATAAATAAACTAGTAATGACCAGCTTCTTGCAATAAACCTGACCCTTGTTTTCAACCTCCTTCTGCCATTCCAGAAAAAGGAATTTATCAGAAATACAGCCACCACTGGTGTTTCCAAAACTGGGGCTTCTAGAAGCAGCACCCTCGCCAGTCTGTCAGAAGGGCCTTGCTGGGAAATTTTGTCATACCTATCACTGAGGCAAAATGAACACACGTTTGTGCTTAAAACATGAAAATGCAATTAATGAATGTTATTTGTTTTCTGTGAAAGTCTGCTAAAATATGGTTAACTATCAAATTATGGTATAAAAGTTGCTTTATAGAAAACCTTTTGCTGGTGAGGGTGATCAAATAGGGTGCCAAATGGTTGTCTGCCCTTAATGCTTCCAGCCCTTGGGCAAGTAGGTCACCTCCAAAAAGGGAGAACGTTGCTGTATTTTATCACTTTCACATGAGAAAGTAACTGTAGGTGCTCACAATGTGAATGCTCTTCATTTGGGGCTTAAGATATCCCTTTCCACGATCTATACTATCTTTATGGCACTTAATGGTTGCACAATTGACAGCAGAGTCATGAGAAATACCACAACTTCAGTTGCATTTTTATGACATAAAAGCAGAAGACAGATTCTTTCTCCCTAAGTTTTTTCCTTCTTCTCTCTTCACAAAATTGGATTGTCCTCATTTCTCTTCTAATACGCCCTCCTATTTTACAGGCTTCAGTTTATCCCCTCTCCCACGCCATTTCTTAAGCATCTTACCTCACTTGGAGAACCAAACCTTGGCAATTGTCACCTCTACATATCAACAGCACAGTAAATGCCCTGGTACAAAACAATATTACGACTTGTATCTCTGTCCAGAGATGCAGGAACTGACATAGGCCATTAGAAGCATGGATATTCCCATGGAGGGATACAGAAACAAGGGCAATCAGTAGGAGTCTGCATTAAACACCCACACGAAGTGACTGGGAATTTTCAAACAACTGCCCTGACTATCCAAATCGTTCACTACTAATAGAAGTCTTTGGCTTTCAGGTTTTCAAGCAAAATCTGTCACTTATAACTAAAAATCAAGAGAAAAAAAACCCGAAGAAGCCAGGAGTTAATCAACAGAGTCCCTGCTCTACCACTAAACCGACTAAATTTGCTTAACACAAGGTCAACAGCTTCGATTCAGAGTCTGTTTTTATTTTTTTTTTTTGATAACAACCACCTTACACTTTAATTTAAAATGAACACTGTCTCCCTCAGGATAATGGAATGTACATAAGAAACCAATTAAAAAGTTAATGTCACTTCTACACATTTAGTACCTACTTATTGCCAGTATCTCCTTGAAGTACAGGGGAAAAAATGGCAAGTTTGGGTCTCAGCGTGCAGGAAGCATTACATACTTCGCTACAACGGTGACTGGATGGCATCACAGTGACAAATAACATGAAACTATTCATAATTAGAAAATGTTGGTTCACTATGAGTCTTAATAACAATGATTTTCACCATCTGTATTATTCAGTTTAACATCTTCCAGTTGTAAAAATTATTCTGCTAGTCAATACCCCATGTTCAAGGCCCAGCACAGTTGCTGTCAGTGACAGAAAGAATGGGAATATGCTGAGAATATCAGTTTCTTTTCAAAATCACTCGGATGTCGTTAAAAAAGTTAGCAACTATTAATGAATGCAGATGATGAAACCAAATGCATTTAAAATGCCTACTAAGAACCCAGCATCCCCATTAGAATCCAAAGTTGAGTAATGTCTACAGCGCAAGCTAAATTCTTTGTTCTTAAAAAAATTCAACTTGGAAAACTACTCATTTAATTCTACTCACCTGAACTCTTCAAGAAAAGACATTAATTTGATTAATTCTTCTGAACATTAATTGGAATGGGTACCGTATTTAACTAACAAAGCAATTACTTTTTCTTTTTTTCCCCTAAAAGACACAAAATAAGCACCGACTGCTGAAAATGCTTTGTGCCAGAACAAGAAATTACAGCCTGATTTTCTGCAACAAGTGCTCCTTAACTGTTTCTAATTTTACTTTGACTAAGCACACAGTTATGCTCGATGACATCCACTAGCAACAATGTACGTCTCAAACCATGTTCCACGTCCCCTGTCAACAAAGTCAGGGAGAATTCTGTCATGAGTTCTAACGGTAACAGGTTAGAGGCATAAAATTGCAATTTCTTTTGTGCCCTCCTTTGACAGTCTGAGAAAAAAAAAAAGATATTAACAAAAACATTGCCCCTACCTTCAAAACTCTGCTTAATCATGGTCTTTGCATTGAACCGAGGAGACACCAATGTTTATTCATCGCATCCCTTCTCACCTTATTTCCTCCCTACACGTTCCCTTTCGTTCTGCTTTTTAACTACTCAATATTCTTCCTACTAATGCTATGAGACACGTTGCACTGACTTTAAGCTGCCAGATGATCTTATCTGATCCGGTTCCGTGAACTACCCCGCAGGTCAGGAACAGGGTTTCCACCAGACACCACTTCATGCCACCCACTGACCACCATCCTTTGCTATGCCAGGAACACACCCGGGGCAAAGCGGTATTAAGGCTCCTTCACGTTTTTCAGCTGGAGACTAGAGAGCACAAGGGCAGCACGCAACACAAAGTTCCTGCTCAGCCCCATTCAGGAGGGTCTGTTCCTACCTGCTGTGGCCTCAAACACAACCTGCCTGCAGAGGAAGCTTGGAAGAAGCAGCGTAGGGCAGATTCGTACACTCTGATGTTCCCTTTCCAAGGTACTATTTGGTAAACTCCCATCTGTTTACTTGGGACTGCTGTATGTGTTTCTAGAAAAGACCAATCTGGATACTTTGGGGACAAAAAACTGCTTCTGATAAGCACTGTATTAAAAAACAAATAAAATTAATATATATATTCTCCGGACTAGTTCACAGAGAAAACAAATTGCATCTACAAAGGCTTCTATCCGATAGTCAATGCTTAACAATTTCCCACTTTTCTGCCACTTCTGGGCTTTCTTTGGTTAGAACCACCTTGAAACAAAAAAACAACGGACATCTTTAATAAGCTCTGATAGTCTCTATTTCATTCCTGGTGCTCTAAACACATCATGAGGTCAAAGTCAAAGCCTTAGCAGGTCATATTTCTGTGCCCTTTCATGCATAAGCTCGAATCAGCAACTTCAAAGCTATTTCACTGCCGCTTAAGGTGAAAAAAGAGGCAGGAGACATGCTGAGGTAACAAAATAAAGGCAGAGGAAACAAGCTGACTTGGAAAGTCCTGGCAGCTCAAGCTGTCTCCAGCACAAAAGACTGCATCACAAAGCATTTTATAGCAAACAAATAGCTTCTGTCCCAAGCTGTTTTCATGTCTGATGTTAATTCTGTTCTATATAATATCTGTCCTTGAATTTTTTCTCTCTTTTTTAAAAAAATGTAATCTACAGATAGTCAATTTTACTCAGAATTACATCACAGCGCACAGACCTGGAATTGCTTTGCCAACCTGAAACAGAAGCTGTTCTTTCTTATTTAAAGCGTAAACACGCTGGCTGCCAGAGAAGTAGTCGGAAAAATGGAAGGTAAAAATTATAGTTGAGCATAAAAGGATCCTCTAAATAGTAACATATCTAAAGCGATGGCTAAAAGTCATCAAATGAAAATGAGCACATAAAAGGCAATAAAAATAAAGCCTGTCTTTTAAGCTCAAAATCAACGCTGCACCAGTAACTGCTGAAATGCTGGGCTAATGCCTGTCAGTCATACGCACACAAATGGAAACCATCACACTCATACTCAAAACACTGGTTTTGTAGAAAGAATTACCTATGCTGTGCTCGTTATACTTGTTTAGAAGAAGAAATCAAATGGAAATTACTGCCAGTATCTGAGAAGCTCCAGCAGTTTTAGAAGAAACTCACTTCATAACCTCCTGCGAAAAATCAAACCAGTGAGTAAAGATTTTCCCACTTACTCGAAAAATTTCAGTCTTACCTTAACTTTAAGCACGGAAGAAAACATTTTGGCATCTTCAGACACTCCACCAATGTACATTTTTTTGGTAAAGACAGGCACGTGGTCATTTTCATCCTTCACTTCAATAAATACCTTGGCTGTATTACCTAAAACAGGGAATGAAAAGTTTAGGTAGAACATTTTGCAATAAATCTTGAACCTATACTGGTGTTCATACAATTGCAGCCCAAACAGATCACGTAACTGTATGGATGATACTGTAAAGATAAGTATGTTAGAAATAATAGCATGTTTGGCATGAAAAGTATGAACTTGAAGGAAGTGATTTCATGCATTATTTTTTAAAAACATCTACCTTTATAGTTTCCTCATTTGACATTTTTTTTGAATGAACCTTGATTTAATTTGGAGCTGAAATTGGTACCTTTCTAGAAAATGACTCCCATTACCTGTACACCTGCACTTTGCTATAAGAACTATTTGAGTTTGCCTGTAGGCAAAAAGCTGCCATGGCTTCCTTGACAAAGCAAGCTATTTGGGGAAAATATAAGAATAGACCTGTCAGTCGTTTTTCAAATAAGCAGAAAAGCAAAAGGAATACTTCTTGTACTTTAAGTTACACAGATTTGGGTCATATTGAATTCTCACAAGTGTTATAGATTGGCATAAGGAGGTGATAGATGCTAGTAGCTATGCTACAAACAGCACCTTCCTTTACGTATATTTATATATATTATATTTGATATATCTTTATATATATTATTACTAATTCCCCTGCAAACACCTGCCACGGTGTGTGCAAACTCACAAGTGGTGATACAACAGCGCTGGCCAAGCGGCCTCCACGCCTAACAAACTTACTGTGTTAACTGAATGCACGCCCAAGCCTGTCGTCTTCACAAACCTGGCAACTCAAGGAGGATTACTTCCCCTCTAGAAGTTCAACAGGTTTTTAAGCAAAATACCACTGGTAATTTGAGTTTTATTAAACAGTTACTGATCCACCCCACTGAACAATAAATATCTCTCTCCTTAGGCAAGGAAAAACTACAGAGCTAGTGCGAAAAAGACTCAACTACGGAGTAATCTATACCAACAGCTTTTTGTGTCTTTCAGAACTGTGGAATCCAGAAAGATTGCTGGAAATGATGGCCACTTCATTAAAACCACATTTTCAAGTGATAAATCACCTCCCTTTAGAGTTGGTTTGCCCTCCTTGTTTCAGTACCAGGGTAATTTAGATGTTGCACAAGTGCCATGTTGATCCGAGTTAGCTTCAAAACACAGACTCATTTACAAAGAGCTTAGTAACTGCATCTTTAGGGAACAAAGTAATTTAAACCCAGACTATTTCTTTAACTTAAGAAGTCACCAAAGATACCTTGTCTATCTGATGGCCCCACTGACGGGAAACAAATGAGGACTTCATAAATGTGAACTGAAACCTGAGAAAAAAACTTTAAAATACCATCCAATGCACTAGGATGGGGAGAAGAAAAAAGAGAAAGGACAGCAAAAATTGAAATGATGTTTCCTCAGAGGAATAATCCAATATTCATCTGCCACCGCACCGATCTGTACAGATGGGTTAAACAGCTTGTAGGTGTGTTACTTCACGGGAAAATAACTTCACGGCAAGCTCTCTTTCTATGGACATGAAAAAAAAAGTGATAATCCAACATCTGAATGTGTGTAATGTGGACATAACAGTCTGTCTGTAATTATCACTAGTTGGTTTATGTTCATTTTAAAAGAATGCTTCTTACTTACTACATCATTCTACGATTCTAGGAATCTATGATTTATTACAGTGAAGAAAAAATTCAGTTAATGAGGTATTGTGAGGTCAGATCTCTCTCTTGTTAAACCAGATCCTCGATGTTTCTGGCTGCGATACTAAGGTATAGAAACTGCAGCCCTGTTGAGAAAAATGAGAATCCCAGGCAGGCTTTTTCACTGCTGCTACACCCTTTAGAGAAGGCGGCAGGAATTGAAGCAGGATTACAGGCAATGTGTTCAAGTAACTTGGCCCTGCTGAGCTAATAAACAGTTCTATCAATGGCTGGCACCAGTCTGCTGCTGTAGGGAAGATCCCAACTGTGTCATGTTCAGTGCTGGTAGGACTGGTGCCAACCTGCACCAGCTCTCTCTAATGCAAATTAAACATCTTTCACGTAGTGCCCACTATCTGCATCACTTCGAGCCAGTTTGGGTGAGGAGGCTTAGCCTTGTGCAAAGTTTGCTTTGCAATTTGCTCAAAACCATTTGTTTAATTTGCTGGTAGTTCTCCGAGCTGCCAAAATGCTGATTTGTTTAGTGACAGTTGAATGCTTTGAAAACGAGAAATGGAAGTTATTACATTAAGCACAAAGCAAATTAAATATCTTGCATATATACAGACTACCATTAGCATCGTGAACGTTAAATTAAACATATACCTTCATTTTATCTTACGGCCTGAGTTTTACAAATGGTTTGGTTTTCATTCGTTCTGGCAGACAGAGGGGAACACGGCATCTGTGAACTCCTCGCCACCACATGCTTTTTATCCCGCTCCAACCTACGGCCATCCCGAGGGAACGACTCGCGGCCAGTTACGGTGGGTGCTTTATTCTCAAATCGGATGAGCCTGGAAGGAGGTCCCATTCAAATCCCTCATCAGAAACCGTGCTGTGTGTGCAAAGGTTGTACCAGCGCCTTCACCGTGGGATCTCCACAGCCACTCTGCTCGATTCCGTCAGATACCCCCTGCACGTGGGGCTCTGGTGCCCACACACAGTGTATGGGGCTTCTATGCCCACCAGCCCTGCCCCTCCAGAGCCCTGCTGCACTGAAAAGGCCACCCAGCTTGAGCATGTTCCTACCAAGTCTGGTTTAGGCTTTGGGATTCCACTTTCTTATTCCTTCCTATGCCACATTTGTTAATGCTTGTTCTAAATATTGTGTGTGGCTCCAGCCCTCTTCTCTGGTACCTGAAGGGAAGCAACAGCAGCCACTGTATAATGTGCACTGTTACTGTACTCTTGCAGGTAGGACAGTGAACACTGAAGGACACCAGTATCTACACTCACCTTCCAGAGGGGAAATTCTGTATGCCCATGTGTGTTAAAATGTTATAGAATCATAGACTGGTTTGTGTGGGAAGGGACCTTTTGAGGTCATCCAGTCCAACCCCCTGCAGGGAGCAGGAACAGCTGCAACCAGAGCAGGTTGCTCAGAGACCCCCTTCCAACCTCACCTGGAATGGTTCCAGAAAGGGGGTTCTACCATTTCTCTGGGCAACCTGGGCCAAGGTCTCACCACCTCCAGAGTAAAAAAATTTCTTCCTTCCTTCTAGTCTAAATCTCCATCATTTAGTTTAAAACCATCACCCCCTGTCCTGTTGCAACAGGCCCTGATAAAAAGTCCATCCCCATCTTTTAGATAGGCCCTTTAAGTACTGGAAAGCCACTGGAAAGCTCCCTGGAGCTTTCTCTTCTCCAGGCTGAGCAACCCCAGCCCTCTGAGCCTGTCCTCAGAGAGGAGAAGGAGGGAAGAGAGAGGGGAACTTCCCAGAAGTTCTTCCCAGACGTGCTTGTTGGAAACTCTTTTCCTGTATCACTGCTTATCTAAGTAGCGCTCATAATGTGCCCATTTCCTGGGAGCCGGTAGATTCTTGCCAGGCTGCAGAAGCCGAACCAACACAATGCTTTCTGAATGCTGGAACAGTGTTGACAATGCTTTGAGCATTACCGACCTGTCAGCCTCACCTCTGTGCCTGGGAAGATCATGGAGCAGGTTCTCCTAGGAGGTCTGATAAGGCACATGGAGGACAGGGAGGTGATCAAAGACAGCCAGCAGGGCTTCACTAAGGGGAAATCCTGCCTGACGAAGCTAGTGGCTTTCTACGACAGACGTGACTGCATCAGTGGACAAGGGATGACCTGTGGATGTGATCTTTCTGGACTTCTACAAGGCCTTTGACACGGTCCCTCACAACATCCCGCTCGCCAAGTTGGAGAGATACGGATTTGATGGGTGGACTGTTCAGTGGATAAGGAATTGGCTGGATGGCCACATCCA
>JAAGNO010002109.1:204590-217502 GCA_033439905.1 Ceryle rudis
GAGGGACCTGGACAAGCTGGAGAGGTGGGCCCAGGTGAACCTCATGAGGTTCCACAAGAGCAAGTGCAGGGTCCTGCCCCTGGGCTCTGCAGTAGGGAAGAGTGGATTCTTCTCTCTTAGAAGTTCACTTTAATCAAACTGGGAATGAGAACTGTAATTTGTCAGGGTTCAACAGCACTTTGCTTTACTGCTGTCTTACAAGTCTGTCGAGCAGACTTTGTGCTTTGGCAGGTAAACTGAACTGCAGCTGCGCTCGATCTTGCCCTCCTAAGTTTGGCAGAACCAAGCAGGAATGAGCACCGAATATTTTTCTGTGGCATTTTGGTCTAAATCAGAATAAAGCCTGCCCATAAAACCTGAAGAAGCTCATCATATGATGTAGCAGACCAAGAAAAGTTCAAAACAAGCTTTGATGAGATGCAAACACCAACATCTTTGGAACAGCACTGATCCAAGGTCTGATTTCAATCAATATAAACCACCTTTTCCTACCAAGCAATTAACTGAAAGAGGGCTCACATTTTAGGCAGCCTCACTAAAATGCATCGCTTTCTTGCCCAGAGAAATTTGAAGTGTGTCCCAGTGGCTCTCTGGGAAGCTACCCCAGAGCTGGGTGGCAGAGAAGGCAGATCCACAGCTCTTCAGGCTCTGCAGCAGATTTTCTCCATCTGTCACGAGTCCTGGATTCAGGGGCTGGCACGGCAGCCAGCTTATAAAACACCATAGGCACGAACTTTTGAAACATGTTTGAAACTGAAAACATAAGGCTACTTGAAAAGTCAGCTATACAGGGATACAGAATTCATTTTCATATTTAACTTTGCAAAACTACTGTTCCCAATGAGTACAGAGCAGCTGTAGAATTTTGCTTGCAAAACCAGTTTTATCCCTTTTTGTTTTGTGATTCCCAAAGGTTTAATTTGGATCACAAACCCAAGAACTCCCCCCCCCGGCTGGTCCAACGCTCTTGAGATACCTCACACCACTTGCGTGCTGAATCTACTTCTAAGCTGATCTATAATAAAAACTTGTGCTACTCTGAATGCTGCAGCACCCATGAGAATTTGGAGGGATGTCTCAGTTTAGTTCTCCCCTGTAGCAGGCTGGATGTAGACACAAGGACAGCACTTGCTGTTTCTAACACGGAAATCTGCTTTTGAGCCCAGTGCAAGCACAACTGTAAAAAAAAATACTGTTTGCAGTGCTTTTCATTTCTTTTCAATTCCTCTTAAGGTACAAAGCAACCATGTGGTCCTGTCATTATTCTTGCATCTCTAGGAATGTGGAATCCGGGCACGCTGCTCTTCCTTTCCCCACTCTTTAATTAGAGTCAATCAAGTCAACAAGAGTGTAAGCAAAAATAAACAGAGGATGTGGGAAAGATGACAGTGGGACTACAAGCGATGCCAGAAGTTCCCTAATGAAGATGCAGGTGACAAGATCAGGGACGCAGGGGCGAGTTCCACTTCATTTACAAGTCCATGACACAAGAAATCTCTGTTTTCACCCCTGCCATGACAATATGACTTACTTAGGAGGCAGAGATGTCTCACAATTGATTCTTGAGAGACAACCAAAACAAGACAAAATCTCAGCAGAACAACCTGCAGTCAAAAATACTCCCTCTGGCCTCCCTCTCAACAACTGATTGAGCAAGAAGATGTTAACGCAGGTAACATCTAATGAAGATAAACCTTTCAAGCGGCACCGTGCCAACTGGTACCACCTTTGCCTGCAAGGCTTAATTTTTCAACAATCTGTTTGCATCTGTGTTCATTTGTGGATTGACACCAAACGGTCTGGGGGCTACCCAGCTGAGCAGCCTTGGAGGACGGATGAAGCTCTGCACAGACAGCAACGATACGTCCAGATAAGAAAGCAAATGACAATGGCTGTTGGAAGTAGTTCAGCAAGTGGTAGTGCGTTGGTAGGCTCAAAGCGTCTTATCCGTGGAGCTGGGGATGAAACGATGCACTCTTCTGAGATGCTGGAAACTGTGAACACTGGAAAACATAAGACTTAATCCTCTGCTTCTGTACTCTAAGGAATTTGGAGGCCACTTTTGTCCATGGTGTTCAAAAGCGAACATGTTCTGGCTTTCTTGTAAATACACCTTTCTCTCCAGGTGGAAGTGGGAAGCCTTGGTGTCCCCCACCACACTGTTTCATCTGCCTGGCACAAGGACCAGATGCCTAGTAATACTTTAATTCTTAAACCTTAAACCATGTTCACTTTGGTAACAAAACCCTCTCTTCACCCCTGCTTGTCTATACAAGCACAAGTCTTGTGAGGAGCAGCTGAGGGAGCAGGGGTTGTTGAGCCTGGAGAAAAGGAGGCTCAGGGGAGACCTTCTCACTCTCCACAACTCCCTGAAAGGAGGTTGGAGCCAGGTGGGGTCGGTCTCTTCTCCCAAGGAACAAGCAACAGGACAAGAGTGAATGGCCTCAAGTTGCACCAGAGGAGGTTTAGGTTGGACATCAGGAACAACTTCTTCCCTGAAAGGGTTGTCCAGGCCTGGCCCAGGCTGCCCAGGGCAGTGCTGGAGTCCCCATCCCTGGAGGGGTTTCAAAGCCATGGAGATGTGGTGCCGAGGGACGTGGCTTAGTGGCGATGTGACAGTGCTGTGTTAGCAGTTAGACTTGATCTTAAAGGTCTTCCCATCAAACCAATTCTGTGATTTTATGAATGCCACTCTACTGCTCTTTCTTATTGTGTTTAGGCAGCACTTCCTCTTCGCTCCTCTCTCTGGTTTCCTGCAAAACCCTCTGCTTCCTCCTGTCCCTTCCTTCCTGCCATGAGATGCAGATGAAAACTTTATCTCAAATAAGGTAAAAGATGATGTTTCTCCTGTTCTTGTCCAAGAAGTAACTTATTTTCCCTTTATATATACTTTATTTTTTTAATCTTCTCCAGTGCAGAAAAACTGAAAGCTTCCATTTGAAAGGTAATAATCACAATCCTAATTTGACCAGTCATAGACCACTGGACTATGGTCCATTGTTATAGACATTCTAATAAGCAAAGAGCAAACAGAAAGAAAACCCAAGCTGCTAAATTAAACTGAATTAGAGAAGTCCATCAGTACTGAAGATCTTTTGGGGCTCACCACCACCAGTTGCTGATTCAAGCCAGAATTTCAATGTTTCAAATTCACCATAATCAGAAAACCTACTACTTCTTCCATTCAAATGAAGTAAAAATGCTCTGCAATTTCATATTATAAAGTTTCAGTTAAAGGAACTCCTATAAGGAGCTTGATTCTGCAGAAAATAAGACTGTGATTTTGCATAGTTTAGTACTGTATTTTAAAACCCTAGTTTAAGTCACCAATTTTATGTTCTCATACTCCAAAGGGCACCTCAATTTACTTTCCTCATTTATTTATTCAGTTATTACTACACTATCAGTTGGTGCTATCACTGAATGACAAGCTTAGTTACACTTAATGCAGTATCATCCACTTTTCTGCTGCACAAATGAAAACTCCAACTCCTACTTCTACATAATTACCTCCTATAATACCACACAGTTAAAAACAATTTGGCACCTAGCTCCTGAGTTTTGTAAAATTCAGCACTGTTTTGTGGCCGAGCTGTTCAGCAGTGCTGTGTTCTCTAGCTCCAGAACAGCTCATCACTGCAGCTCCAGAGTAGGTCATCAAATCTCAGAAGGGTTCACTGATTCCGTGGTATCTAACACCAGAAGTGGCAGCTATTCACTGCTGCTGAGCATCAGAGCGGTGCGTTGATTCAATGTCACGTAATTCTAGAGAAGTGCATTCAAAGTCACCTATCTCCAGAGGGATTCATCATTTCAAGGTCTCCAAAGCCCACAGTGGTGCATTAAATCTGTCTCATCTCCTTGCACTGTAGCTCATCAAGTCAGTGCCCCAAAACTCAGAAATAGTAGTTAACCTGATTTAAAACTCATCCAGAAAGAAAATGGTGCCAGGAAAATGGAAAGACATACATCATACAAATGAAGGAATCAAACCTAGAGGTCAAGGGATCTCCATTACAAAGATGTGATTTAGTTAGCCAGGTACTTGTAAACTATTTTAAAAATAGACACCTATCAAATTCTTTAGCTACCCATCCAGCAAAGTGCATATTCAAAATCTAACACGTGCTGTATTCTCATGGATATCCAAA
Organism: Ceryle rudis; assembly: GCA_033439905.1. NCBI lineage: Eukaryota > Metazoa > Chordata > Aves > Coraciiformes > Cerylidae > Ceryle > Ceryle rudis. Next base: position 208,742 of record JAAGNO010002109.1, read on the forward strand.
CACATACAGCAGGTGCGTGTCTTCCTTTAAAAGGAAGTGGACCAAATTCAGACTCCAGACTTTATCAAGTGTCCCCAAATAAAATAATTAATCCATCACCTTTTTGAACCTGCTGCCCAGGTGGAAGAACTGCTCTAGTGCAGACAGAAAACAGGTACAGAGGCTACTGCTTCCCTGGCTGGAGAAGTCTGCCCAAAGACCTCTGCAGGAACCTGATGACACCCTTGTCTGTTCATCCATGTCAGACAAAGCTTTGAAAAGAGCTGTAAGCTGCATGGAAGCGTTATGTCCTCACTGCGTATGGCCTGGCCACGTTCTACAGAATGTAACCTTAACGGGAGCTCTCCCAGACACAAAGAAATGCAGGCAACAGTCACTAGCGCTCTCCCTCTTTCTCTCCAGAGACATCACCCATGGTGGCTGTAACAGTGCACAGAATCTTAGGCTGCTGTTAATACCATTAAACTTCTGACCACCGAATGATCCCCACATGTTACATCACATGCAGGCTCAACTCCTTCTTGAGGAAGAAGAAATATCCATGGTAGTACCTGTTCAATTTCAACAAATGTGGTTACACAAGTAGTATTGGAAAGCCCAAGGCACCTGTTTTAAATGCCACCCCCTGTACAACATCCCAGGCTCCAGTCTGTTGCCTGATTTTATGGCAGCCTGAAAAAAACCCTGAATTTTGATCTCTAATCTATACAGAACACTGTTAAGGAAAGTCACCAAACTGGCATGGAAATAAACTAAAGATGGGTTTCCTAATACAGCTATTATTGCATCCATCAGAACAAATATCAGAAGACTAATTATAGAAAACAAACTGCAGTATCAGCCCATTTGGTTAAGGGTGACCCTTCCTTTGTGACCCTCTCCTCTCACTTGGAACTCACAAGCTGCAGTGTGGGAAGGACAGAGTCTGTCTGCCACGGGACAGCTTTGTCACCTTTGCCTATAATGGGGCAGCACTTCAGCTCTCTGCCTGCCGATGCACCAGCCAAAGAGTCTAGGAGTGAGTAGGAAAAGCAAGCAAGCTGACACAGCTCGCTTCTCCCTGCAGCAGAGAAGAAAAAGGGATTACACCATGCTCCAGTAGTCTCTGTGTCTGGACACAGGCACCACAAATGCCTTCTTACTCAGGGCAGGTGGAAAGATGACACTCTAACATAGAATCACAGAATGGTAGGGGTTGGAAGGGACCTCTGGAGATCATCGAGTCCAACCCCCCTGCCAACGCAGGATCACCCAGGGCATGCAACACAGGAACACGTCCAGGCACGTTAGTGACAGATAAAAGACCAATGGATTGTTTTTTCCTCTGGCTTGCCATGCAGATCTCCTCCAGAGATCAAAACAAAGCACAATCCCTACAGCATCATACTGCCAGCAATCCTTTAAAAGATGCAATCAAACCTGAACTTTTTGAAATGTATTATACACACCCATCCACAAGCAGGAGGCACCCACAGCCTGGCCTCCTGGGGATTGCTCAGCTCACAGAGGGGTGAATGCAATGCAACAGTTCAGCAGCCCTTCCTGGACAGAGACACATCAGTCAACAGAGCTGAAGTTTTTCTCTCAAACTATTAGTTCCCAGGGGTCATTTTGGTCAGGAGGAGCCTGCTTTTTTTTTTTTCCCAGTGCTAAGGAAGAGAAAAAAGCTCCAGCCACCTGCAACAGAGCAGGACCACAGCTCATACTAGAATAGCTGCGACTGCAGAACAATGACCTGAAATAAACTGACATTCAATTTGCAATGAAACAAGTAATATTTTCACAGCCTTTAAACAAATGTTCAAGTCCTCCCTGCCCTTCTCTCAGTACAACAGTTCACTGCCCTGGGCTTATTTTCATTGCATCCATGCTGCTCCTTAGCTAAGGCAGGTAAAAATGAGACTCAAAGGGACTAAAAGTGCAGAAAGAAGCCCTGAGACAACAAAACCAGTCTGCATAACCAAAATAGGTTTTGGTACAAGGTTGTGGTTTGGTTTTTTTTTAACTAGGGCCCAACTGTGGCTTAAATAGGCAGTTGTATAGGATGGGATAAGACAGTCAGTGAGGCAGGTGTTTGAAAGTCAGACTTCTCTGACCATTTCCTTACAGGGAGGAGGATAAAAATCATCAAAAGATCATTCAGATTCTTTTATTAGAAAAAGAAAAACCATTAAATAGAAAAAGAAAACCCTCACTATGAGACAAAACCAATGCAAAATTGTTTGTAAATAAACTCCTTCCTGCCTAGAGATGCTGCCAAGAACCCTTGTCTTTGTCACAGCAGGTCCTTGCCTCCAGTTTGCTCTCAATCAGGGTTGCAGTAAACTCCACGCAGACCCTCGGGGTGCCGAAGGAGGTTTTTTTAATTCCTGTCACCCTTGCTGTGTATCTTTTTCCCATTCCCCTCGGTAGCCTCCCAACATTTGCTGTGATGTTGCCAGCGCGGCAGGGCGGAAAGCTGGTATTTGGTCTATATTATGTGTTTATGAAAAAGTGACCGTGACATTCCATCACAAAAAGCCCTAATTACACTGAAAACTTCCAGTTTGTGCCAGCAGCTCTGTCTATATACAAACATGACTTCTGTCTGTATCTGTGAGACCTACAACTGTGTGACATGCACATGATTTATGAGGATTTAGCTCGAGACCGATTAGCTCCACGTATGGAAGGCAAACAGAGAGATTCCCCAGATGTGCTCTCTGCTGCTTATGGACCGTCATCATCACTGCTGTGGTTCTGACAACGAGGTCACTACATAGAGCATGGTTATCAACAGCCTCCACAAACCACAGTACATATGTATATTAAAAAGAGATTTAAAAATAAGGATTTTTACACTTACTTTTGGAGGGGACGCGCAGATTGGATCGCACCACTTGTAAGGAGTCTGCTTGAACTCGAAGCTCGTAACTCTTCACACTTTCATAATCCAGAGACTTTTTAACTGAGATCACGCCTGTTCTGTTATTAATCGCAAACACATCTGGAATCCAGCAAAAACAGAAGTAACTCTCTAAGACACATGAACACTTTTGCTGAATGCCCGAGTGTGTCTATTTTGGTGACAACACTACTCCCCAACGCTGTCTTCAGAAAGTCATTCCCATCCCTCCCTCAGGACTCTAAAAGCTCACGTAAGTCCTCTTTGAAGCCGTCTTCAAAGAAGCACAGCATCTAAATCTGACCTGGTACTGGAACAACCAACCTGAGGACGTGCTGGGAAAACCAGACAAGACAAACAACCCACTATCATTAAAAGGAGGATAATGGAGTGTAACTTTGCCTAGAGATTTCAAGGTGAATCACAGGGAGCACTTGAGAAGGATGTAAATGCAGGAATGATGTTTTGTTTAAATATCAGGCTCAAATCTACTAGTGGCTACAGCATGGCAAAGTCCAGAATGCCTTAAAACAGATTTCTAATCAAGAAGTAGAATCATAGAAGGTATTTGGTGGGAAGAGAACTTTCAAGCTCATGTAATCCAATCTCCCAGCAGGGACAGTTGCAACTAGATCAGATTGCTCAGAGTCCTGCCCAGCCTCATCTGGAACATCTCCAGCGATGGAGCATCGACCACCTCTCTAGGCAACCTGGGCCCGGGTCTCACCACCATCAGTGTAAAGTATTTCTCCCTTCTCTCTAGTCTAAATCTAGCCTCTTTTAGTTTCAAACCATCATCCCTTGTCCTGTCACAACAGGCCCTGATAAAAAGTCTGTCCCCATCTTTCTGACCGGCCCCCTTTAAGTACTGAAAGGCTGCAATAATGTTTCCCCGGCACCTTCTCTTCTCCAGTCTGAGCAATCCCATCAAAGCTATTTGTATTTTTATTTCAGCATGCCATGGATTCACACCATGTGGCACCGATGTGAATTTTCGCATCAGTGAGAGTTTCACTGTCCTTCAATTTTTGTTGTCATTCTGCTAATTTGATCTTCGGCCAATCTCTAAAGGCTTGATAATGGCAGTCCCTCCTGCTTGTAGAGCTGAGGTGGGATTTCACCTCGGCAGCTTTATTTTGAATCGTTATTTTTTGAAGGCTCCCGATGCACGCACTAAGCTCAGCATAACCGCTAAGCCTGAAACATTAGCACTTACCCTCTTCATTTCCTGACACAATTGAATATACAATTGTCTGGTTCAAGGCAGCTGCTGTAACAACGGTGACCACGGTTCCTTTTGGTGCACTTTCACTCACTGGCGCGGGTCTGCAGAATTGAACAAAAGTATTTGTGTTATCTTCCAGTTGCCTGAACAGCAAATGACTGAAACTTACTCCTCAGGTTAGCTGTTTCATCCATCTATTAGGCTGCCAAAGTGAGAGGATCTGTCATTGCAGAAGGACGTATTAAAATGACAAAAGTTTAACCGCCTCTGCAAGTGCAAAAACCGGTACAAAGACGAACTGATAAGAGGTGACAATAGAAAGATAGAATGGTTCTTTGATATGAGAGATGGAAAAGCAGGGTATCATGAGCAGAAAATAAGAGAAAGACAAGAATCACCACAACCTGATACACTCCAAGTAAAATTTAGAACATAATAGCTCTTTTATAATACTAAGCCTCTACTAAGAAGACTCAGTAATCTATCAGAAATGCACGCAGGAAAATTCATTCACGGGTAAACCTCTATCACTGAAACATTAAGGACTTCAAAGCCACCTCCTCCACAGGAATTTCTACTCTTTAGAATGATCCAAACCTTCTCCTGCCAACCCAGTTTGGTACTAAAAGCCAAGATGATTTTCAGGAAATCAACAGCAACCCAAGTATACAGGCACATCTTTTAAGCATTTGGGAAATTACTTCTGATTCACTGAGCACTGATTTGTGTAAAGAAAGGAAAAGAAAAAAGATGTCGCTACTAGCACGTCGGTATCTCATGTTCTCCATAGCCTACAAACACTGAAAACGGAGCATTTCATATTCAGCATCATTTCATCATGTATAAATAATGAGTTTTCTCCTGAAACGCAGCAAAAAAAATTACTTCACTCTTCCTCCTCTATTGTTCGAATGTTATCTCCTCAGAAAATGGGACGAATAACACTGTGAGATGCTGTTTCCTCAAGGAAAATGTAACTACTTCAGAAAGAACAAAAAGTCTGTGCTAATGTATTTAAAACATCAATCTCAACACTTTTAACAAGCAGAATGAGACTCTTGAGGTAATCTCCAATCACATTGTCAGATTCTCCTAACAGCAAGGAAAGGCTGAATTCACGCTTGAAACTATTCATGCTAATGAAGAACTGAATTTGAAAGGAAATCTTTGCACTCATCCATAAATGCAGATGCATCTTTATTAAAACCAGCATTACCCAGATCTATTCTGTTTTTAAAATATTTACACTTGTTTGGTTTGTAACGAAATAAAAGACAGGTGAGGATATGTTGAGATAAGCTCTTAAATAGGTGTATTTCGGTTGTGCACCGATCTTCAGAACTCTGGAATCTACACCCGCTTTTGTTTCAAAGATTATTTTATGACTTTGCTCTTTCATCCTCCAGGTGTTTTTCAAGTACTCCAGCCCCATATCACATTTTCCCATTCTAAGGGCATGGTGAGGTACCAGTTCTTCTGAGCATACCCAGGCCTTCTCCTGAACAAGTAACAGGGAGAAAATGATGTTCCAGGTTGAGCCATGCTGAGTCATGTAATGGTGACTGTACTGAAACGGTGACCTCCCCATTTCTTTGCAAAAAAAGGCGATGGTGTGTTCACTTTACTCCAACACACATGCACAGAGCAGATCACTGTGGCTCCCACCCGTCTGCCTCAAGTGTGCTATCAGCAGCAGAAATAAAATTAATTATTGCTACCTGATTTATTAAGCGGCAAAACTCGAGCTATAAAATGCTTATTAATGTGCATTTTACGATCCCAGTGGTTAATCTTAGAGACAGGAAAACAAGACTGTCAAATCTGAAGGCATTTCGAGCTGTCTCTCTTTTGATGAGATCAGAGATGCAGGCCAGCAAGGAAAATAAAAAACCTTTTTATGTTGCGTTATATATTACGCTGTTTTCTTTTTCTCCTGAAGATGGGTAACTGAACCAAACCCCTCATGCCTGTGTATAAACATAAACCCCCCCCCACTTCACCTGAAGCACACTCTCAGTTTATTCTTTAAATGGCAATAGCCTTGGAACTTCCCCTCTGACATAGCTGATTCCAATGAATTGACAAATCAATATCAATTAGCAAGTGGCTTTTGTGTTTGCTATGAGAGGCCATAGAGGGAACGGACAGAAACCCACTGCAGTAACGGTATTGATTTCATTTCCCTGATTTAACTGAGGTGATCAGGTTCAATGGGAGCAATGCATCAGCTGAATTAAAACCCACCGCTGGTCTCTTAAGAACATTTCACTGAAACGTAGGGAAGCGAACTGTCAAAAGACAATGGTATTCAGCTGACAACACACTGTTCTTCATCCTGTACTACAAGCTCTAATGAGCTTTCTTTGGGGATAAGTTCATTATTTTCCAATTTTTCAATGACTAATATGTGTAACAACGATTTGGGTTTTTTTTTTTGGCAAGTGCTAGACCTACCCCGTGAAGCCACGTTAGGAGACAGCCAAGGGATTTTTTTTATGCAATAATTTTGCATTACTGGATGATAAAGGCCACTTACTTTGGTAAGAAGATGTGACACTAGCAAACAAGTGCTGTCCAGTCCAAGTCACCCAGCGGAGACTTTAGAAAGCCGACAGCATAGTGAAAGGGAAGGGTGCCACTGCTAATGCCACTGCCTAATCCCAACGCATGATTAGGATTGAGAGTGTCCGAAGGTATTTCTGTCTGACAATGTTTGCAACACCCTCATTGAATTCCTGAGCACAACTGATGACAGAGTCACTGCCCTGCCAGCCACGGCCTCTGTTCGTACCTGACCAGAGGTCACCTGCGTGGGAATGGCATGGCACTCTCCTATGCTCCAGCGATGACTTATCTGAAATATTTTAAATGAAACTGCTACTTTCTGAGCTTCTGAACAAAACACCTTCTCAATATTTCTAACATACCCCCCCCTCCACTTACACACATGGGTACCCACATACCTACTGTCACCGAATGTACAAAGGCCTTGTGCATTAATGGGATAATTCACCCTCACTACATTAATCTTAGAATCATACAATCACAGAATCATTCTGGTTGGAAAAGACCTTCAAGATCTTAGGGTGAAATGGGATAAACAGCATTTGACACGTGCTTGAGCCACTTAAGCTGCAACTCAGCCTACCCACAGTCTTCATCTCTCTTCCTGAACACTTTCATTTGCGCGACTGCCTTCTGACCATGCAAAATTAATGTATTTCTACACTGATGTTTTGCTCATTCATGTGGTATTTTTCTGTAACGGTCACAGCAAGGTGCAATTTAAGTTGGTCAATTCTTCACTTGAATGTTTTCACAAATACTAAATGGTATCCAGGATGGGATGGATACCGGGAGAGGCCCCCATTGCTGCAATGCAGTGAAAACCCTATAGGATCCCCAGACTTGATGTGAAGACACCCAACCTACCCAAACACGTCTTGACAAGCTCTGCTGGGAAAGGAGGGCATGAAAGTAACAAGATGTAAAACATGAGCAGCCTCAATTGCTTTATGCCATGCTGAGATGAAAATGGCATTCAACAGCCTCAGATTTGGGAAGAGCAAAGAAAGGAATTTAAAATTGAGAAAATAGGCGTTTGATAATAAGACTTCTGTCCCACTCTTCTGATTTAGTTAACTCTGAAGAAGTTAACTCTGAAAAAAAAGGCGACATGAAACTAGAAGAACAACCAGATTGAAATAAAGTCACTACTGATACACAAAGACACTCAAGAAAGGATATGGATTGTAAAATAATAATACTTTTAAATTTACTATATCTCTAAGTATCCCTATCTTGATCAGAGGGGGAAACAGAGACTGAACATGTATCAGATAAATTGCAGGGCATAACTGCTTTTAACGACCAAAGTGAAAATTTCACTTTTCCTCTCTTCTGCTTCTTTTTTTTCCCCTTACTGAACGTGACAAACTCTCATCCGTTTTTCAATTTGCCTGGTATCCAGTATGCTTTAAATTTACCATGAAATGTTCCTATCTCCAAAAGCATGAACATAAGATTTCATCAAAAATTAAATTTAAAACCAGAAAACCCAATAATAAATTGGAAAATTGGTTTAGTACTGAAGTTCAGTAGTGTGATGTGTATGTACACGGCATCAGACACTTCAGTTGGCTCTATTTTGTGAATTATATTTTAGTCCATGGGGGTCCAGAAGCATACTTCAGAACTTAAGAATATTTTTTGGTTTAGTGTAATTACACTGCTAAGATCCTTAGCTCAACTTGATTAAAACGTCGTTTGGGACGACTTCTGGTAAAATCATCTCCCTGTGTTCCCTCACAGGGCATTTTATCTGAAACACGTGTCTGAGCAGTGTAGCTATTCCTGCAAAGAATCTTTTCATCCCACTCCTCATGGAAAGTGATTTGCTTTGGCGTTTTGTCCATCTGAGGCTTCGCATTAAAAAGAAGCCGTGTAAGCCATTAAACCCAATGGAATTTATGTATCTTTCTGGAGAAAAGTCAAGTGTAGGCAGAGTAATAGAGTGTCTAAAATGAAGTGTGATAACAGTGAAGCTATACAGAACCTAAAATAGCTAAAGTCCTGGTTGAAAGGGACTTGGGAGTACTGGTTGACAGCCAGCTGAACATGAGTCAGCAGTGCGCCCAAGTGGCACGGAAGGC
>JAAGNO010002109.1:224494-241680 GCA_033439905.1 Ceryle rudis
AGAGAAAAACGAGGCTGTTCAGCTAATCCAGAGGAGTTCACAAGCAGGAGAATACACATGAGTCATCCAGTTGTCATCTAAGGGTATTAGGGGATATGAGCCACTTTCTACTGTAAGTTTGCTTCAGTGTAGTGAAATCAAGTTCCCATCTCCTGGGATAAAACTCGAGCTGAAGGTGGCCGCAGGAAGTGCGAGCTCAGTTCATTTTTTCCAAAGGCAATGCAAACTCTGCCTGTGCTCCTGGACCTTTAGCATCAATTTCTCACAGCCCTGCAATCAAAGCTGATGCTCCAGTTGACCTGAGAACTGCAAGATACATCTTCTACACGGCATGGATGGACACCACCGTGCTCTTGGGGCTGGACGTGTGCTGGACTTGGCCTGAGCAGTGTAGCACTGTGGCTGCATTGCAGACTCCCAAAAAACAGTGCTTGGGATCCCATTTGTCACCAGGTAAGATTCAAGGACAAGCTCCTTTGAGGTGAAGGTCAATCAGAATACAGTTAGAAAAAAAAAAAGGGGAAAATAAAGTGCATTCCTAAGTATGGTCCTAGCAGGGAAGAGTCTCTCTCACAGCTCCAGCCCCGCGGCTGGCTCCTGAGACCAAGTAAATTAGCTCTTGTAATTTACCCAAAATGTGGAATGTCTAGGAAAGGTCTAATAATTATCATACTTCATGTCTTTGTTAAACACAGCTACACATTTTTTTTTCCCTACACAAGTAGGACCTGTTCAATTTTTTCTTGAAAATAGTAACGCAAAAGGTTGTCTGTTACAGAAAGGCTTTAGATGTTATTCAGAAATTGCACGCATTCACATGATAGCTGAAATTACAGAAATAAAATGGAAACTTTTTTATTTAAAGGTCTTCCTTTTGCTAAACTCCATTTCATATATTTGAAGATATCTAATAAAATACAGGGAGCAGCAGGAACGATCTCTCTCCAGAAAATCCCTTTGGCAAAGGATTATCATTTGCACTGTCATTAAATGCAAAGTGTGTAATTTTGCACTGTTCTTTCAGATTTCATATGTCTGTTTCAACATTAAATGCAAAATTACTAGAATATTTTGCCGTTTTTCATTTTCTTTAAGGTATTCCTTCAAAACGCCAATACCCTAATCATGAGGGAAAAACAGTACACGCATCAGAAATGTCTGTTTAAACCCCTTAAAAAAAGCTGAGCAAGTCCTCTCCTGCGGGTCTGCTGAAGTCAGTAATGTTCCACACAATTTCTGATTATCTGTGATACTTCGTTTTGCAAATATCTGTACAAACCCCATTACATTCTGATACTGGTCATATCGCTACACTTGAATCAAGAGCACATGCTGCAGCAAACCAGTAACCTCCTGAAACTGGGAGGCTGTGTGCATTGACCCTATGACTATACAGATGTCAGAAACCATTTACAAATGCGTTCTCTGTAACAAAATTTAACAAACTAATCAGCCTGGGCACTACTTGTGAGGTTTTGACTTAATTTTAAGAAAATGGGGTTGATTTTATTACATTGTCAGAGAGTAAGTTTTATCAAATACTGTCTCTGTAGCAATAATAACTATCACCTGCACTTCTACCATCAGAGGTCAAGTCTAAATTCTCTCACATCGCACATGAATGGAGTACAGGATCAAAACACACTCAAAACAGACCGAAGGAAACTTAACCTAGAGACTTGGTGATCCCAGCTGCAATTTCAATGCACAAATTTTTTCATTTTCCCACGAGTGACACTTTCAACAACTTCTGAAAAGATAATTTCAAACAAACCTCTCCACACTGTCACTGTCACCTACAGCCCAGATCTTTTCAGTTGGAGACACCCTGTTAAGATGGTAAAATCACACCACTATCTGATATGATTAGGGAATGGCTGGCTGCCAAAGAAAGAAGCCATTCTGAAGTATTTGTCACCCTCGCTTTGTCACACGGGAGTGCTGCAAAAAAGCCCTGCACATAATTTCACACAGTTGTGCTTCTGGTGGACTTGAGCGGCGAGCTCTCTCAGAGCAGCATTCAATTTATTTCCTCAAGAAGAGTTAACACCAGGTAGCAGTTCTAAGTGTGCAAAGTTTTAGGTGCTTTGGTTCAAATGTTATTTTTGTGTCTTATTTCCTTCCGTGAGCCGAAGTGAACAGCAGAAGGTACAAAAGTTGAGGTATATGCAGGGGAAGCGCTTCTACACTGACAAGAGTATTTCTGTAGCCCATGTATCTCAGACTAGCATTCAAACAAGAACGAACTTCATCTTAAAATGCAGCAGTTGTGAAATGTGAATGAATAAATGCTTTACCTGTACTCATCCTGTGTAAACCGTGGAATTACTGAAGGCTGCAGTACAGCAATTTCTACAGTCGTGGTGTTGAACTTCACAGGATCCCCATCATCGTACGCAATGACCACTAGCTATAAACAAGACAGAAAATCATTCACTTAGTCCAGGCAAGAACATTTTTTATGTTGACTTGCAACAATACTTGTATTTTCAGGGTCTAACAAGTCGGATGAGATTTTCTTTCACTGTGAATCATACATTGTATAGGAACAAAACACGGAGGAAAAAGGTGACAGCCATCCACAAGCTGAACCATCTGCTTGAAAATTTACAGAAACACAGTAAACTGGAATTCCAATACAACAGCTTTCTACGAATACTTCTCCAAAACACCAAACAAGTACTCCAAAACAAGTCCATTTTTAAAAGGATTCCCTTCACATCTAATCGCAGACTGTCATTACTCAGAACCCCAGGATCAATTTCAACCTCTTTGACCGTATATAGTTCAATTCTGCATTTATGCAGAGGAATAGTTTTTACTGAAAAACCACCTGTAACTTCCAATAAACCAGAAAAAGAGCTAGGTAAGAATACTGTGTTGCTGACATTAATATCTAAAACTGAGGTCTAATATCAAAACAAAAAAAAAAGGGTAACATTACCGCCCCTCCAACAAAATCTCCTTAGAAAAGAGATCTTTGGCATGCTAAAACATGGACAAGACCAGAAGACCTTTTTCAAAGGCAGCCCATTATCAGTCTTTTGCTTATCTGATCTTTACTCATGTCTATATATTTAACCTGTGCTTGTCTGCTGGGACAAACAGGTTCACCTATTTTCAGCTTTTATATGAAGGTAAGGTATCTGCTAGCAAAAGGATGAGACACCAGCCCACTGGAGACGGAGTAATGGACAGTTTTCCAATTTTCTCTCTCTATAAATTTGTCCTTATTTCAAGAGGTCACTAAATGGAGCAGGTCAGTACCTCATTCTAGCAAAGGGTTTGCAACTCAATTCTGCAAGACCAAGCTATTCTCAGAATAGGTTGGTGAAGAGACAGCTTAAAATGAAAGGAGGCATTTTTTTTTCAGCCAGTGCCTTAGGGAACTCACCAGCAGCAGGCATCCTAACTGCAGAAAGTATGAGTATGTTAAAAATTGACTGAAAAAATACACAGAAGATTCAGTGGTAGATACAAGCCCAACAGTCTAGATGCAAATAACAACTCAAAGTCTCCACATCACTGATTTCTGGAGTCTTTTCTGGGCCTCTTCCACGAGCATATGTATTTTCCTCTGCAGTAACACTCTGCTACACTTACCATCGAGCTACCCTAGTGTAGAGCAGACTTCATATAGAAATACAGCGCCATATCCATGTGCCTGTCACCTGCATGTTACGTGTCACAGCTTCAGAGCATGGCCTCACAAAATCATTATTGAGAGGTAAAATTAAAAAGTGCAACAACAGAAAAGCTATGCTCTTGGTGATGTTAACCAAGAGATAATTCTCTTCCCCTTTGAGTTTTACTGTGTTAGTTAAAAAAACCCACCAACCAACCAAAAGAACAAAACCCCAAACCAAACCCTCAAATTTCCTTAGTTGCTAAAACAGTGACAGCACTGCAATGCAAACTACACTTAAGATTCTTCATGAACAACACGAGTGATTTATATCTCCTTAAAGCCAATGTTTTTACATGACAGTGCTTGTGAACAACTGCACAGCAACTTTCTTTACAAGGTATCTTCCTATTCTTACAAAGTTCTCACAAAATTGCTACCCTGACAGCCCTGTTGAAATCAAGAGTTCAGCAAGGTAACTTCCCAAACCTGAGCTCTCCTTCAGCTGTCCCCATTTCTTTTGCCTTCTGAACAGCAGCAATCACACCCATTCAAGATGTTTTTGAAATCAAAGGCACAAAGCACGTCAGGAAGAAATTAAGGAAGTAAAGAAACAAACTAAAAATAGGCAATATAGAGCAACACAGAGAAACACAAAGTTAAAAGGAATTACATCAAATGCGGGCAATGTTTACTGACAATCTGTGGTTTTAGGAGTTCATACCTTAAACACTGTACTCGGCTCTTCATTTAGGTTTACTCGGGTTACCACACGCCCTGAGTTTTCTTCCACGTCAAAAATGCTGGCGCTGTAGGGAAATTGGACAACATCCACTTTGTATCGGACTCGACTTGCTGGTGTGCCCTGTAAGGCAAAACCAAAGCAACTCACACGTTTTTGTATTTTTACACATCTTATGGAGCTAGTAAAGGTTTAAAAGGCAACACTGGTAAACAGCCCATCACAGAAAAACCCTGTTTGTCTTCCTCATAACTGGGTTGGTTACTGAACATCCCCCCTGTCACTCCCCCAGAAGAGCGACATCTGAGAGGCTCAGTAAGAAAAATAACTAGAGGTTTGAAAAGCAGACAGCTGAAAAAAACCCATCTACTTAAATACTGATAGAAGCAGTGGTCTGGTTTATAACTACTGAAATTTTTAAATAACAGAATTCAGGCACAGCTTAAAGTTGGTTAATATACCTTTCAAAATTATTTTAACATGTTCTAAGAACACCTTTGGAGTTCAAGAAATTTCTAAATGCTCTAAACTTCCAACACTAACTGAGCTGGTCTTGAAAGCTACAGCATCTTGCTGCTGAAAATGGGAAGATGTGTGTTATATTGTTGCTCATATTGCTTCTATAACATGCTCAAATTATATATATGTAATATATATAACTACATATTAACTGAAAAGTTACACTATAGTTCTGCATACAGGACAGCCCAGTCTGTGTGACATTTACAAGCTTCTCTGTTAGAGGAAATGAAATTAAACCAGCACCAGGTTTCCCAGGCAGCCTAAATAGATTTTTTTTTTTTAACATACAATTGAAACAGCAGCATTTGAAGGGTTTACTTTTCACCAAAGCCCAGTAATGAACTACTAATACATTTCAAAATCCTCATCTCTAAGACATGAACCACAGAGATCACAGGGCCTGTAGTGCTTCCAAACACATTCCAACACACGCCCTCTCTACGGCTGAGCTTGACAGCTCCAGCGATTTTTGGCACAATCATCTCAAAGCTCATGTCCACGCCTTCCTCACTAGAGACGTGAACCTTCATCACACTGCAGGGCTGAGACTGTCACAAGTGCCTGTAACATCAGAGAACAAAAATGAGAATACACTTGCCGTATCAGTGGTAAGAGAAAATGCAGTTTTGCAAAAGGATCCCTGCTTCAATCAGAAGGACCACGCACAGACAACCCATGTTTGTGTCACAAATTGTCTAGGTGCATACGCACCCAAAAATACCAAATTAAAAGGGGAATCAGAAGAGGCATGGCCAGAGAGTATAACAAATGAATTTTTCAGATCAGTAACTTGGCATTTTCTCCTAGAAGGCTATTTACCTGATTTAACTGTTTTAACACTAACTGCCTAAATAAATAACATTTACTGTCAAGAATGAAATTCCTTAAAGTATCCGCTATCTTCCATTGATCCCATTCCAGCGGTCACCCTGCAGGACCTTCAGAGGACATGGAATAACATCATGTGTACCAGCACAGCCTAAGAGGCAGCAGCTCCCACATCAGAAAGACAGGAGGACCCTGGCAGCTTGTGCCAACCTGTGTGATCTGCCAAGCCCCCAAAAGCAAAATGGGCAGTAATGCCTGTCTCTGGGGCCTCCACAGTCTCACTGCTCCCTGGCAGCACCCCAGGCTCTGCTGCAACCGTCGCTTTCCCACATGGGCCCAGAGAAGCTTCCCCAGCAGCAGCAGGATGGCTCCTGGCACCCATCTAACTTCAAAGCAGAAACCTCTGGCAGGAATCACACAACCTCGTTTGGGATGAGATGAACTGTACTGTGAACTGGTTACATAGCTGAATGTCTGGGAGACATTCAATTTTAATGGGCTACTTCCATTCTCAGTGAGTGCTCCTTCTCTACTATTGGCAGCGATTCACTGTTCTCAAAGATGAAAAGGTGATATAGCAGCAGGTTAATAAAGCAATGATGCCAGTATGAATATAAAACATGTACTAAAGAACTGCCAGAAAAGGGTCACCAAAGAAGGGGTTTAAAGCAAAGAAACTGATTTGCTTTTTTTTTTTTTCCACACTGGTATCTGAATAACTATTTTTTCAAGAGACCAAAGTCTGTGTTGCCTGGATATGTAGACACTTGGGACAGTTCACAAAATTCAATCTATGTTCTGTGCTAGATATATTTGGGAGTAGATTCTGAGAGGCATGCAGAAACTCAGGTCTTATCATCGCCATGGTATCTGTTACTTAACACCTCTGAGTCTAGACCTCAGATTTGATTTTGATCTTCACACTGTTACTTAAACAGACAAAATATCAGAGCCCACAGCTTCATTAATAGCCGGCTGGTAATTTTCATCCGTATTCAATACTGTGATACGAAGCAGCTTTGCTGTTATTGAGAATATATTCAATGTACCGTGTCAGGAACTAACTACAAGGAAACATGAAATTTACGGTTGTAAATGGCAATAGAAACAGCTGCAGAAGTGGTTTAAGCTCACTAAATCATATCAACATCTTGTTGCTACAACAAAAGTGTGCTGAAATAGTCAAAATACAGGGCCTAAACTAGTAGCTTTACTGGAATGGATTTAGGTATTTTGCATCATGCCAACACAGCTACAGATCTGTGTAGCATGGGGCCACATTAACGCCTGGTGAGTAGTAAGACTATTCAACGAATACTTAGGTGTTTAGTGAAGTCACGCATGAAAGACCACGTGAACAGTTAAAAGTACTCTATGGGACCACGTGCACTAAAGAGTGTAAATCCTTGAGAGCATGAGACATTTCAGAGATCATAGCATAACAGAGGTGATTATACAACTCACCCCCTACCATTCTCCAGTTCAATCATTTTCCTTCAACATTATAATTAAGAGGAAATTACCTGCTGAAATCCACTCTTTGGTTTCAAAGTAATGGTCCTTTCATTTGCTCAGAAGACTAAAAGCTATCATCATAATTAGACCTGCGCACACTAGGTAATTTGTTATTAAATAAACAAAAATCTCATCAGGTTATTGTTCCTCATATGACTATCATGTACACTTTTCTCTTGTCATTTCTGAAAATAACAAACCAGGGATTTATTTCTTATTTACTATATTTTGGCACCGATGTAATTAGAAAAATCTCCAGAGAGATTTCCCAGGGAAATCTATTTAGAACCAAGAGTCAATTATCCCAAATATTAATCATCTTTTGCCTCTGTACTAAATTAATTTAGACACATTCCTATGTCTATGGCAAAACTCAAATACAGCAGATAATATTCTCAAATAAACCACAGAGCAAGGATTGTACTTGGCAAGCACCATGTTCCTTGTCTTTAACCAAAGCTTCCCTGAGAGTTCAAAACTAATATGAAACTTAAAGCCCCTCCAGCCTTGATTATTTCTTTTATCACTGCATATTTCCTAAAGTTCTCATATGGTCTGGGGAACTACCATTCATTTGTGACACCGCTAAAAGGTACAAAAATGTCCCCAACGTTGACATCAAATGAGGCTCTGGGCAAAGAGGCTATGCAAGGTGCACATGGGCACTGTTACATCTCAACAGGCAACAACCTCATAGAGAGGTTGTAATGCAATAAACTCAGGAAAAATGGGGAGAAGTGTAACACAGCAGTAACTTTTGTATGTTTTCATGTACACTTCTGCAAAGCAATTCAGAAGGAAGCCAGGAATCATCACTTCCACTGTCCAAATGGGTAACAGACAGATAAACCCTGAATTACCTGGCCCAGGAAAAAGTGTGGGAGAGGGAAAAAAAAGCATTCACAGTCTACTTGTGAAGATCCCGGATGCACATCTGGTATGTTACATGGATTTTACCCCTAAGTCCTACCACAAAATAGTGGCATAATGAGCACAGGCTTATTTACCAAGTCTCTTTGTACTGAAGTCAGGAAACTTCTGAGGGTATTACAGATGAAATGGGGAGCTGGGAAGAAGTTTAATAAATTATGTCCATCTATAGATTTCAGCACACGTCTAAATGATTTGCAGCATGAAGTGTTCACTAAGACAAATTTTGTACAGTTAATTCTATGAAAAAAAAAAAAGGAAAGGGATGCTAAACCTTAGTAGTAATTACTGCTATTCATTACTACTTGATGACACTACTGTGTTCCATATGCTTTAGACAGACAATAGGCCAGATCTTCAGCTGTTACAAACTACCTTAAATGCCTCCAAGGTCAGTCATACCCCACCACTGTGGGTCACCTGCAGGGAGTTTACTTACCTCTCTGTACTTTTTACAAGGGACACCAGGACTGTCCTCACAGAAACACTGCTTTAGCATCGCTGTCCTTGGGTGGTAAATAAATTCCTCTGTAGCACATTTAGCTAGGCTACAGCTGATCTGTGTCAAGGCACCACCATCAGCTTTTAATGTGCATGGCACATTCTCTCTGAGCTCTTCTCCCTGAGGATTATTATCCTTTATATGCCAAACACTAACAATTAAAAATTAAACCTGGCTGGCAGAACATCTTTGTCTTTTATTGTCCTCTGTGTATCATCCGGTCACCAATGTTCATCAACCTCTGATTACAAAAAATTGATAGCTATTACCCTTCAGAATAGCTAACAAGTCAAAAATACGTGCCAAGTTCTGTCAATCAAGCGTTTCACCAGGGAACAGTGTTAAAAGCCAGTGGCAGAAAAAAACTTTATCCCCAAACCAGACGTACTCAGTTCAAATACTGCATATGTGCAGTAGGGCTGTACAGTTCCACGTGCCTCTGTGATGTCTCAGACTGGAAATGCGCAGTGACTGCGACATCAAGGAAGTGACAACCTTACAAAGTTGTGTTTTGTTTCCTCTTTTAAGCTGAAGAACTTCCTCTTTATTCAGCTACACTGTGAAGTCAGATAAAGAGCTTTCCAAAAATCTTCCTGACAGAAAGGAGCTGTATCCCTGATCTGCCAGCTTCAGGAACAATCACTGTAAATGCAGCCTCTGTCCAGAACAACAAAGGACAGGCTGACATGCAAAATGTATGAGCTACTGCTCTGTGAAACTCATAATAATCACCTCTGTTGTTGAGAGAGTTAGGTCACTTATGAGGGTTAAAGATTTTTCCCTCTTGGGTGCAGGGTATTAATAGAACCTTTTTGCTTACCGGAGGATCTTGATCCTCAGCTGAAACAGTCGTGATAACTGTGCCCTTGACTGCATCAGGAGCAACCATTCCCCTGTAGAGCTTTTTGCTAAATACTGGAGAGTAATCATTCATATCCTGCAAAACATAATCAAGAGTTTAGTTCTGAAGTTCAAACAAAATTACAGACACATTCACGACTGCTTTTTTTCACTCTCTACCCAATCACTCCTTCCTCACGAGGAAGGCTATTTGCCATTCACAGACACTCTCTCAGCTCTTAATTCCATTACCACCATACAAAACCAGCACACAAAGGGGAAGGTGCTGGACTTTCCAAAAAAATATCCATGTGAGACAGATCAGCAGAAGGAAATTCTGCAGAAAAGCACACAGCCTCACAAGTAAACAAAGCACAGATTTCCATGACACCTGCTTCTCAAGCACTGGGCCACAACACGGCTTTGCTAATTTCCTAAGATGAATGAACTGCTCTTGCTTGACAGTGTTTGTTACCTCTTAATATGCAATAAATTAATGGAAAATATAACACCAGATTAGTATCAATACCTCAGGAGAGGTGCTCTTCAGACCGATGTGTACGTTGCCAGGAAGAAGCTTCAAAGGCTCGAGTTAAGCCTAATTTGATTGATGCGGTGGCATGTGCACACATATGTATATTTTCAACACCTATATACGTACATACGCATTCATGGGCAGCTTCTCATGTGAAAGATGTAACCTCACCCAGGCTGTGTGGGATGGCACAACCCGCACCGGGGCAGATGCAACAGTCAGATGCACATGGCTGTCAGTGACACGGTGCCCCATGGCATCAGGAGCCATGAGCATTAGAGACTCAACCAGCATCGTGGGTTATTAAGGCATCATTCATTCGAACTGTCCTGAGTTGCCAGAAAATAATTACTTGTAAAAATTCTCTCACAGAGTTCCAGAAAATTTATCTCTATGTTCCTTTAAAAAAAATTAAATGTACATCTCTAAATCCCAATCTTCATTCTACTAATAAAACTTGATTTCCAGCTTTTTTCTGTAGAGCCGCCTCCGTAGCTTGAATTCTGCTGAGATTTATTAATTTTTGCATACTGCTATTTCTGGTTTGGTTTTTTGTTTGTTGTTGTGGGGTTTTGTTTTTGTTTTTTCAACAAATCAGAAGCATCATATGCCTTCAGCACAGAAGAGTAACTTTGCTGATCCATAAACAAAAAGCAGCCTTTTTTTTCCCCCTTGAAACAGCATTTTTTCCCCTTAAAACAGACCACATGTCTGAGCTCTGGGGGGGGGGAGACATGCACCCCCCACCTCTTAGATAATCCACACAACACAGCTACTCAGAGGTCAGACAGTGATGCCTCTACCTGTTGTCACAGCTCTTCACACTGTAAATGCAATATGCTGATACTGGCTGGCACGCAACCATTTAAACTGTTTGTCTGCACCTCGACAGAGGGGACAACAATATAATAAACATATCCGCTAAAAAAACCCCAAAGAGACAATTACAAGTCCACAGAGTAAATGCCTGAATAGTTAACGCGTTTGGTTCTGTTGAAAGGTCTGCAATTCAAGCCTTCAAGGTGCTAGAAATGCTTTTCCTCTGATTTTCAAAGCAATCACTGGATCATCAAAAAGTGACTGATGGGCAATTCAAACGAGGAGAGCACTCAAATGATGAAAACAATTGGGAAAAAACATTCCAGTTCAAACAGATTAGCATTTTTGCAAAGAATGGCAGGTACTGGGTCTTATAATTCCAATTTCTCGACCCGTTTGCAAGAAAATAGTTTACTTCATCTGAGAATTTAGAATCTGAAATCCGGGACTATTTTACATAAACAATCTTGTTTCTCATGACTCTTCAAAGTGACATTGTGCTTGTGAAATAAGCTGTCCCCTGTTCCATTTTGCTGCCAGAAACTCCACTCCAGAGCAATATATCGCTGTGGCAAAGAAACCCACATCACACAGCCATCTCACCCTCTGTTCACAGACCTTCTACTGCAAAGGAAAGACAGGGAATTACTCAAGTTGAAGCAGTCGCAAAGTAGCTATGAATACAGACGTCCTAGGCATGGAATATGAAAAATCTCCAGTATGATAGGAGGAATGTGATACAACACTGCATGTGCAGGTCCTAAACCAGTGCAAACCAGTGTGTTTGGAACTGGTTTGGTTTGTAGATCCTGAAGGTTTCCCAGGGGGATACACAACCTTTTAAAAATGGCATCCACACCGAGAAGACACGTTCTGTCTTTCCATATGAAGCCTCTATCTGCTCTGGGGTCATGAACCAATACCATGCTTATAACTCTTCCCCCCCCAGTTTTTGCCTCCTGTGATCAGGATGCTTAGAATCACTTCCATGAAGCAAATGAAGTTTCTGGAATTGCCCAGCCTTTTATGTGTATTTATTAATTTATTCTGAATCCATTTCTCTCTGCACCTTCAAATCCACAGCCATATCTGGTCTTTTCTCTTTGGCGTAGCAGCAAGAGATCCCACTCTGACGTTTGCTCACCAGGGGGATGTTTGCATCGCTGTTGAATACCTTTGTGGGACTTTAGCACCTGAAAAATCTGTGACTTGAGGTACTGGAAAGCATAATTCTTTTTAAAAATCATACACTCCATCGTCTGCTATAGAAAATGAGTAAGTCATTCTACTTAATGCACCTATCTTTCAAGATACATGGATCAGTCCAAAATACACGGGAATACAAAGCAAAGCATAAAGTAGGACATAGAAAGCCTTCTGCCTAACTTATCTTTCCTCTAAGGCAAGCTTAATGTACGATTGTGCATCATGGACCTTAGCTGAGCCAACTGAATAGGCACCAAATGTTTCAATCACGAACGAGGCAGCAACAGCTCCACGTGCTTTTCTTCCTGGAGATTGAGTCTCATGCACTCATTGCAAATGTCTACGATGAATAACTGACAGAAGCTGAATGGGGATTTCTGCAGGCAGAAGGTTTAACATGCGAAACATGCAGATGACATAGAAAGGGGCTTTTTTTTTTGTTGTTGTAATGATTGCTTTATTCTAGTAAAAGTCTTGGTTCAGAGGCAGTAGGAAGAAAATTACTCTTCTGGGCAATTCCCGATGATTAAGTAGAGATTCTGTTAGAGAAATTCATATACTATCATCTCCTCCGAGTGGTATTTGTTTTTACATATTATGGGCACTTGGGATACCAAAAACATCTCAAAAAGAAACCATTGATGTTCTGGCAAAAAGCAGCACCACCATGGGTAGAACACAGTCCAGAGCTGATTTTATTAAGAGTACAGAAAGAAAGCACGCTCTGTATTCTCTGTGAATAGCTCAAGAGGTCATGATGACCCCCAAAACCCGTGCCCCTGCAGCCAAGGTCCTCAATCCAATTTCTTTCATCAAAGTGGACTTAACAATGAGTTGTGTTCAGTGACCCCGACAGATACAAGAGTTTTCAGGTTTTTATCACGGAGGGACTTTGGGCAAAAAGATAACATTTAGGGAAAGTACCAGGCTTCTGTCACTACTGGAGACCAGAACCAGGCAAGTTTCTGCACAGGTAAATAATTGCAGATTGCTTCATACCTGGTGCCTTCCGCTTAAAACACCACGAAACCGGACTTCGCATAGAAACAAACCCACAAGGTGGTAGTAAGAAGTAGTGTAGTCACCTTTTAAACCTGGGGCATAATCCTACGCATGCTCTCGCGGTCAAACTGCAGCATCTTACAACTGGTCATAGCAAACTGCTTCAGTCACATAAATCCAGGATGTTATTAACTATCAGACACACACAAAAATATATAAATGGGAAATATAGGTAATGAATTCTCTCTACATCTCACTTTGAAATACTTGGGCTGTGTATTTTGGCAGTAAGGTAATAGCAGCCATGTATTTATGTATAAATACAACCAGCCTTTGTGTCCCTGCTCATCCAGCTGCAGATTTATTATATTTTTATACATCTTTGCTTACAAAACAGAGTGAAAGTCAAAGCAGAAAACCCCCAAAGCTTTCTCCCTGTCACAGATGCTCTTTATCTTCCACTTTGTGTTTGGTTTTTGTTTCACTTTGCTCACTGGGCAGCACATAAAAGCAAGAACAGGACATATCATTCCTTCACAATCAAGTATAGAGAAAGCGTAGTATGGGAGAGATGCTCAAATGCTATTGTTCTTGAGAATCCACATCAGTACCTTCAAAAGGACATAAATCATAGAATCATTCTGGTTGGAAGTGACCTTTCAGATCATTGAGTCCAACCACTAACCTAACACTGCCGAGCCCACCACTAAACCATGTTCTTCAGCACCACATCTCCATGGCTTTGATACTCCTGAAGAGACAGGGATTCCACCACTGCCCTGGGCAGCCTGGGCCAGGCCTTGACATCTCTTTCAGGGAAGAAATTTTTCCTAATGTCCAACCTAAACCTCCCCTGGCACAACCTGAAGAAATGAAGTTGTATTAAGAAATCTCTTGATGTCAACTCATTTTTTTAACTGAGATGTCACCCTTAGCACGTGACTAATCTCATGTCTGGACCCACTTCCTTACCCTCTGAACAAAACACATCCCATTCACATGATTTAAAGGATTGTTATTTAGCAAAAAGTTTGTAGGAAACAAATATTGACTTGTCTGCAAAGATTACGAAAATGCTAAACAAAAATGTTGGTGAGCTAAGATAGTAAGCTAAAAATGACAAAGAGGAGAAACAAAGCACAGGGGAGGAAGGGCATTAAGGAGGAAATCAATATGTAATTTAAAAATTGTTAAGACGGTCACTAGCTGTAACTCACTAATACCAAACTAGGTGCTCTAGACAGGTGGTGACCACCAACATGGGAGGGCAATACAGGAGACAACTCTCTGTAGTACAGTGTTCTCAGCTTTAAATTAACTTCTGGACTTAAATGGACTTCAGAGACATCCATATAGTTCTGATTTATGGGGATGTCAAGAGACCTTTAATGCTTGGACTCCACTAAATTAAGATTATAAGCATTTAACATCTGGGTGAAATAATCCCCTCTTCCTCCTCATTCACCAGTCTGAGAAACACCCAACCTGAGCTGAGAAGCCTGGGGAGGTCAACTGCACCAGGAGTTGCTATGGTAGTTCCAGGGTATTTGGAAAATCCTGCCTGAAGAAAGAAGCCAGATACACTGGGATTATGGCCCTTTCCTGCTGGTTCCCAAGAGCAAGGCAGTTGTGATGAGCTCAGGATATGTGTCAATTAATAACATGCAACATCGCTGGGAGTGACAGACTGGTCTGATTTGAGTATTACTACTAACCTGAAGACTTTCTAATGAATAATCAGTTCTTCTGAAAGCGTGTGTTGGCAGAGATCTCTTTTTGTAAGAGAAAAAAAAAAAAAGTTCATTTTTCATCAGCTATCTCCACACAAACAGAAGCAACTCCAGATGGCACGCCAATATATCTGGCATATATTTATGGGCATTTCCATATATTTATACATACATACCTACATCTATCTTGGGCATAACAATCTGTGCAGATACCCTTTTATCCTACAAAGGGAACCCTGTTTCTGGACTGAAGCAGCTGCTGCCTTGAGCCTGCAGTGCACTAGAGGGCAGCCCTTCCAAATGGGAGGGAAGCCTCTTCTCGTCCCAAGGCCCACACTAACCAACATGTTCCACCTGCTCCTAATTTACCTCTTACCAAAACAGGGCTCTTTTTTTACATCTAGTCATCTAAGACTCGGGGTTGGTTTTTCTTTTGCAGCATATACACTCAGTCTGATTTTGAAATTCCTGGGTTTTGTAGTTTGCAACCTAACTACAATCAAGTATTGATTAATTATTCAGATAGATGTAATTCCATGCCAGCGAACTCTAATCTAATCTGCTGAATAGTTCCAGAGCGACAAATTCCTGTCAAAGACCACCAAAAATCACAGATTCTGTTGATTTATCTAGACCACTACGAGAATCCCACTACCTAGAAGACTGTTGCCATTACCAGCAGAGTATGTGTGTAGAGGTGCCTATCTGGGGAGCCTGCGTTACAAACGCAATTTTGCACAAAGCTTCCCCTTCTACTTGCCTCTCTCTTCAGCTAAGCAGAAAGCACCTTACTATAAAGATTCTAAAAGTCCGAGGAAATGTTTTAGTCTCCTGTTTTCGTGCTGTTGATAAAAATGACCGGTTGAGTTTGCTAGCTTCTTAAATATTACATTCTCTTGGTTTGTAAATAATTCCACATGTTGCAAATACATCTGTGTGTTTTTCCTACCACTTTGTGCCAGCCGACACCAGGGTTTCTAGTCAGCTGTATCTAAGTGAAAATCAACATTCCTTTGATATAAAACCAGTGTGACTGAACAGTGTCTGAACTAATAAATGCATATTAGGCATTTATGTCTCCTTTTGCAGTCTGCTGACTTTTATGACAAGTGTAATAAATGAGGAAAAAAACCCAACCTATTTTTAAAGTGATCCCTCCTTTCCCTAACATTCAGTGCACAGAACATAATCCCATAAAGGGAGAAAGTAAAAAAAAGTTTTACTTCAAAGCGTAGCATATGTCACACATGGAAATTTTCAAACATTTCCAATCTTTTTCTACAACTACTGATACGTATCTGTAATTTTCTACTGTCATTTTCTTTTGAGCATCTGCCACTTCAGTCTATGTGCACATTCTGAGAGCTGGTGGCTTCCCATATGAGCTGCCTCCGAGTGTTTAATAATCCCTTGCTGTGTGGGGACTTGCAAGGACACATTTAACATTCCTCTACTATATCCGTGAAACACTCTTCTGAAGAAAGGAAAGGGGTGCTTTGGTATCACTGTACTTGAAAATAATTATTCTTGTGCATTCTTTAACCATAGGATGATGTCACTGAACACCTTATTAAAAAAAAAAAAAAAAAAATCAAAGTTATTTTATTACTAAATAAGAAGAATGAACCTTAAGGCCACAAGGTATCATAGCTCCAAGGGCATCCATAGCCCTTAATGGTCTGGACAAGCCTCACTTAAGCCCCCCAACACCCTGCCCCTGGGCCCAGAACCCCAGATCAGCCCAGTCAGGACCCTCAGTCCTGCTCCAGTGATGCCACAAGATACCAGTCTCCAGCCCTGCATCTGGCTGCATCCCCTTTTGCTCCCAGCTGGATTCACTGGAGAGATCCCAGGCCTGGTTCATGTCCTCACTACATCTGGGGCTGCTGACTGAGCCTGTTGGGCTGCCCGTCCCAGATCTGTCCCCTCAGGGACTGCACCCATTCGGGGAGGGCACTGCCCAGCCTGAGTCACCCTCAGCTCCTGGCTCATCCCTCCCTGTGGATCAGCCTCGTCCACATTAATCCCTCACAATTTTTTCTTCATCTGTTAACCACCTGTTCATGAAAAAAAACAGGAAAGTGGGAAGCAAACCCTTTGTAACAATTACCTGATGACCCAGAGATCTCTGACCTCTGCCACAAGGCCTTATTCTGCCCTTTAGTAAAGGACTTTGGAGCGCTGGGGATGAAAAGCTGGACACGAGCCAGCACCGTGCGCTCACAGCCCAGAAGCCAATGACACCCTGGGCTGCACCCTCAGCAGCGTGGGCAGAAGGGCCAGGGAGGGGATTCTGCCCCTCTGCTCCCAGGGCTCTGGTGAGCCCCCCCTGCAGTGCTGGGGCCAGCTCTGGAGTCCTCAGCACAGCAGAGACAGGGACCTGTTGGAGC